>CAUYRH010147093.1:0-31140 GCA_963574655.1 Perodicticus potto | reverse complement strand
ATCCACAGAAATCACTTCTCTCTCTTGGCTGGGTTCCCAGGATTCAGCTCAATTGTGCAGTTTCGAGAGGTTATCCTCCCTTTTGGATAGGAGCCTTTTTCGGAGGCAGCTTCCAGTCAGCCATCTTGCTCCGCCCCCTCTATTTTTTATTTTTTATTTTTTGCAGTTTGGGGCCGAGGCTGGGTTTGAAACCACCACCTCCAGTATATGGAGCTGGCGCCCTACTCCTTTGAGCCACAGGAGCCACCCTGTGTTTTTATTTTGCATTTATCTTAAATATACTATTTTTTATAAAAATATTCTAATTATACTTTGTGTTTACCTTTAATTTTTTTCCTGTAATTCCTCTTACTAGAACACAAATTACTAGAAGTTTTGATTACAACAACATAATGATTTTGCTCAGATGAAAGCAAGAAAAATAAATTAATGGAATAGACAACAATTTATGAATTATATGTTTTTATTACTCAACGAGCACCAGCCCATAACAGAAAACCTAGTCCTATGCAAAAAATAATTAAATTCAGTCATCTTTGATACCTACTGTCTTTGCAAATGTAACTTAATGTATATTCATCGATTTTGTCATTATGAAAGTATATTTGCAAGGTAGAAAGAGAAAGCATATTTTATTTAAAGTTGTGATAGTTTAACATGTATTTTTAAACATTTACATACATTTTTATGGGATTCCATTTGTATTCGTGCCCCAGTCCACAAATATTAGGGGTGGGTCTTCATGGGAGACAGAGTGCCTGGAATCAAATACATTTATTTGTATAGCCGCGTGGATTCAGCTCTGATAGAGATGTGTGCAAAGTGGTGTTATAGCAAGAAAAGGCATATCCTCTTCACTTTTGTATCTCTAATATGTGTGCAAACACCCCATAGATGTTTGATGAATGAATAAATGAATGTGTGCAGGAAGGCAAGAGATATTTATAAACATAAATTTAATAAACAACAAAGCAGAATAAAAAGTCACATGTTGTTTAACGACAGGGATACATTCTGAGAAAGGCTTCAGTAGGCAATTTAGTAGTTATACAACCATCATAGAGTGTAATTACACGAAGCTAGATGGTATTTATCCACCACATACCTACACTGTATGGTATATCCTATTTCTCCTGGGCTACAAACCTATACAGCTAGTTACTGCCCTGAGTACAGTGGGCGGTTGTAACACAATGGTATCTGGGTACCTAAATGTCTATAAGCATAGAAAAGGTACTGTGTCTGGTGCTACAACAATGTGACAGCTATGACACTTTCAGCTCCAATGTAATCTTATGGAGTCATTGCTATATACATGGTCTCTCCTAGACAGAAACATTGTTATATGAATGTATAAGAAACAGGTTCAAAAACATCATAAAAGGACAGACCAATACACAGTGTCAGGCACTTGCATTAATATGGTTATTACAGAAAACATCCATGAGTCCTGAGTTTCCATGGCTTATTTATTAAAATTGCTATTGACCCTTAAGGTCATATTAAAACAGCATTAGGAGAAATTAGAATTATGAAGGGACAGGACAGCTAAGAGATTTTATAATCTTATGAAGCTGCTCTTAAGCACGTTTTATATCTTAAGCCTGAATATCATTTTTTTCAGTATAGTCTTTTCAGCAAATTTACTCTGCAATAAAAATATGAAATAGAAACATTATCATAAATTTTGTCTGAGGAAGCAATAATGGTGCTCCAGGTCTGTAAAAGAATATTGATTTTCAGTATACTTTCTCATGTCTTTGTGAATAGTATTGATCTTATATTTCCTTTTCCCTCTACGGGTAAGAGTGACATTTGCAAAATCAAGTATTTCTACCTTTGGACCGACAGGAGATAAACGTAAATTATGTGAATCAATGAAGTTATGCTGCCTGAAGCGTGCTTTCCGTTTTCTCTGTGGATTTGCATAATTGCTATTTCTCCTAATTATCATAGAAGCTAGATTAGATTCCTTGAGCAGAAGTTTAATTTCGATGATGTGTGTGCACATATATATGTGTAGGCATGTGGGTATTTCATGGAGAAGCCTTAACTTTGGTTGCATTTTAAATGCTCTTGGGGAGGAATTAATAAATGCCAATGCCATGTCCACTACTCCAAAGATTCAGAGAGATGAGAACTACAGCATTGGTACCCTGGAATTATCAGTTCTAACTATTTAACACCCACCTAAGACATTCAACAGGGCAAGTGTTGAGGCCACTGATTACCTCCAGATTGCATCTGGGATTTCTTTAGGAAGAGCACAGAACAAAGGACAGAAGCTCAAAAGGCAGAGTGCAAAGACAGAAGATATCTCTCAGGACAGGCTCTGCCCTGCTAAGGAGCAGAAAGTTAGAAAAGAGATCTTTACCTACCTGTCCTCAGGGCACAACTTGTTGAACTCTGAACAGATGCAGGTCAGAAATCCTGTCCTCTTTGTCCTCGCATCACTAGCAGCTACTGCAAAGAGCAGGTGCTTAATAAATAATTAATGAAAAGATATACGCATTAATAAAGAAAAACTGATGTCCCAGGATATTAATAAGGTACTCTTTCTGACATAGCTTTGGCATAAGAGCTCAAAAACTGGGGGTGAAGGCACAAAATCACAGGTAAAAAATCACCCACATTTGCCAAAGTGAACTACTAGGTTACCTACACAGACATGTAAAGGAATTCTTGTTTTGGAGCGCTTACCCTAAGAGGCACTCCAAGACTATCAAAGGGTTGAAGTTAAAGAGTTCAGGAAGAGAATTTCCTTGGTGAGAAATGCCGGTATGCTATGAACACATCTCTCCCTTTACTACAAGAAAGGAGAAGGGCTTTTCTCACTTCAAGAATAATGATAGAGCTTCAAGAAGAAACTTAGAGAACTTGGCATGTGTCCTTATATGAGAAAAGACCAATAGAAATCCATACCTGAGAAACCTCCTAGGTCAGAAGCAGTGACTACAAACTGCTCAGCCAAATAGCCAAGCTGAAAGTGGTCTGTACTCTCAAAGTCTAGCAGGACGAAGGATGCAAGAAAGTCTTCTGGGGAACAGAAGTGGTACAATTGGGGCTTACTTAAGACAATGTGCTGAAGAGGCACATTTTCCTGCTAGAGGCAAAGTGTCCTCAATAGAAGGAAGTAAACAAACAAACAAAAACAACAACAACAAAAAACCATCAGACTAGACGTTTAGGAGGCAAGGGTGACTAGTTTGGAGTGAGATCAGTTATCCCATCTGGAAACATCCTTAAAGACAGCCACAAATAATGTTGTACCAAATATCTGGGTACCCCATGGCCCACTGAAGTTGGCACATCACAACATGCATCTCTGGTGACAAAGTCATTTGATGTCCCATGGTCATCCACTGCAGCCAAGTATTATGCCAGGAGCTTATTTTAGAATGGTGACTTATTTCTGATGCAGATGACGTAGCCTCGACAAAACCCTAAGAATTTGTGCTACAAATATCCTACTGTGTCTTTCTAGAGACTCCACATTGTCTTAATCATAGTTACCTGTAGTACCATGGGATGTGATCAATAGACATTTGAACCTATTTTAGAGTCCTCTCTTTTCTGGGGAGGCCCACTCAAAACTGGTAGCCTTCAAAGTTATCTGACAAATGGGTTAAAGCATTATTACCAAGGAAGGTATATCCTGTGTCAAAATCCAAAGAAGCATACTAAGAGCTGATTGATTTTTCTACAAAGGAAATGAAGTATGCAATGACTTTCCTTTTACTTAGGAAGGGAAGCCTGGTCATGCCCCTTTTTATTGGACCCATAGAAACATTATCAATGTGGAAGACTCCTAAATCTTTGTAGAATTCATTTCCTATAATGTGTCCTAAATCTTTGTAAAATTTATTTCCTATGATGTGCCACACATGTGACTTATCAAGGCAACCAGAGTACTTGCCATATGCTGCTTCCCAGACTCAATTAACATGATGTCACCAATATGGTTAACCAGTGTGATATGTGGAATGTCCAGCTGATCAAAGAACCTTTGGATTTATGTTGCAACAGAGAGCAGAAGAGTTAATATAGCCCTGGGGAAAAAATCTAAAAGCTGTTCATTCAAAGAGACCTTTCCTCCCAATGCAGATTAAAGAAAAGACATTCACCAGATTAATAGCTGCATGTCAAAAGGTTGTGTCAACTTATTTATTCTAGCAGAGATACGGCATCAAGCACAGAAATTGCCATTGGAATTACCATTGGTAAGGTTTATAGTAGTTCATAGTTACTGGCTGTAATCTTATTGCAAGGGTTATAATGGTGAATTAAACAAAGGCATGCTGAAACTACCATCCCTGCATCCTTTATGTCTTAGATGGTTTTATTAATCTCTGCCACTACTTGTCAAGGATGGGGAAAAATCTTCCTGAGCTTCTAGATTTTTCTCATCATCTTCGCTCTTCCTCAATAGGTCAGTGAATCAATATAAAGGTTCTGCCAGCTTCTAAGTGTATACTTCCTGATTATACACTCAGGGAATGGGGAAATGACAACAGAGTGTCCATAAATCAGTTGCAACTGTGTGACATGGACTCAGGCCAGGACTCCATCTATCATCTTGCCTTTGAACACTCAAGTGAGGAGGGGGAGAGCAGATGATCTAGAAGTCACGAGGAAAGGTAGATGCAAATCTATAAAAAGCTAAGTATTAACTTAAGAGACAGCTACCTCCTTTGAAGACTGCATGTTTTATAGGCAAGGGGATTCTACTATCCTGTACCAGTGGAAAATGGGTTGTGTCCAGGAAGCCCAGGGTGTTCTCAGAGGAGAATTTGGGGCTCCAAGATTCTCAAGGGCATCTACATGAATGTTACCATTTTTGTTCTTAAAAGAAGGGTTCTACTCCTTCTGTTAAGCTCTGACTTAAGCTCCATAGAAGACTTGCTCATTGTCAGATCCTGGCACTAATTTTCAGCCGGAACTACTTTCCATCTGTAAGAGATGATAGGCTCTTTAACTCTTGCCTTGAAGTTCTTTTTGCTTTCATATCTTGCCCTGAAACAATATAGCCTGGCATTTTCTCCTTTCAGTACATCAAAACAATTAAGAACAAACAATATAACTACCACAGCCTTTATAATTGATATTACCACATACAGGTATCTCTCAAATGCTGGAGAGAATGCATGTGATAGTTCATCCCCTCCGACCGTATTTCATCCTAACTCACCATTGACAAGAATCTTAGTGATTGTTATGCTTCAGTGGGCCAGAACTAATCTTACTTACATCCAGCAGTTGGCTCCTTGTTGTCCAGTGAGTAATCCACTTACAGAATCCTATCTTGAGGATTTGCTCATTAGAATTACTCTTGGCATAAACCGTCTTGATTTGAATGTCCCCAGAGGCAGACATTGAAAAAAAGGATTCAAAAGCAAATCAAAATTGGAGGTGCAGGGAAGACTGGTTTGGAAAAAAGGAGAAGGCAACCAAGAAAGGGTGCATTTTGCAAACAACTTCCATCGTGGAAGACTGACGCTTAATTCCTGAAAGAGGGGAGGGGTGGAGGGGAAGAGAAATTTGGGAAATGTTGTAAAATACATACCTCAGATTTATATCACTTAAGAAGCAAGGAAGCTGAGGCATTTGTATATCTATCAACTACCATCAGTCACTGGTTCAGGCTGTCTACTCTGGCACATCTGGCCTGGTGGCATATGGAGGAAAGTTTTCAGGGTTTTTGGATAAAGTACCCAAGGATGGAGGTGCAGATATTGAAAGTCTGAAGTTGCTCTAAGCACAGTAGATTAATAAGGTTGAGGGACATACACAAGACACTGTAACTTCTACCATGATGTGGTGAAGCCGAGAGTAAGCTAATGAAAGAAACAAGTTTTATGGGAAATAAAATAAATATTTTTGATAGACTAAGTATGAAGTACCTCTGGGATTTCATAGTTTAGATGTTCATCCCTCCAAATCTCATGTTGAAATTGGCTCCCCAATGTTGGAAGTGGGGCTTAATGGGAGGTGTTTGGGTAATGGTGGCAGATCCCTCATAGACAGATTAATCCCTTCCACTGGAGGTTGAGTAATAACTCTATTAGTTCCCAAAGAGCTGGTTGTTAAAAAGAGCCTTGCACCTCTGTGTTTCTCTTGCTTCCTCTCTGCCACATGATCTCTGCACATGCTGGCTCCCCTTCACCTTCCAACGTGAGTGGAAGCAGCCTGAGGCTTTCACCAGATCCCCAGTCTTCCAGGAGAATAGTAGCCAAATAAACTTCTCTTTATAAACTACCCAACCTTGGGTATTTATAGCAATGCAAATGGACTAACACATGGACATACATGGGGATATATCTAGAAAAACTCAGGCATTTATGTTTGAATCTTAGGAGACAGAATGTGCTTTGGAGAGCAATGTAGAGGGAAGCATTATAATAAGAGGTGTTTGAAACCATAAAAGTGAAAAATATCAACAGTTTGGAAAGGGAAGAATATAGAATACCAAAGATCTCCCTGTTTTAAGGTAGAAACAAGCCAAAGGAAGGAAGGAAAGAAGTTGGAAGGAAGGAAGAAAGGAAGAAAAAAATGTGGGAGAAGAGTATATTGGAAGTCAGAGTAAACGAATTAAATTCAACAATGTCATATGAATTTTTTTGATCAGAGTTGTTTCATTTCTCTGTTTCAGTCTACTAACAAGTTAGTATAGCAATCTTTATTCCATTTTCACGCTGTACTTAACTAAGCCTATTAGGTTATAATAAAGACTTGTAAGTTCTTTGGGCTACATGAGTATCGCTCTTCATTATTTTTACTACTACTCAACAATCACTTGAAAAGATTTCCTTGCTTGAGAAGGAAACAGGAGAGACAATTAGTTTTTATGTATCCTTACTCCCTTTGCTATCAAATGAGTTCCTTGATGGAAAGAACCATCATGTGAGATACTATAGTGGTGAATAAGGTTTTCTTTAGGTCCACAAGGTAAGCAGAGAAGGAAAATCCATACCCATATCCAGAATGTGTATCTACATCAGTGATAAAAGCCACTGCTCATTCTTTGGCAGAAGTGATCCAATATAATCCTCTTACACTTTTGTCAAAAGAACAGGCAAGACAGAGCTGATAAAGTTTTCTGTTTCCCAGAATTTCATCTGTGTGAAGTATCTCTAGATGTTCAAGTAAATTCCTAAATTGATTCAGTTGTATTTAATTGGAATCTCCTTTGTTACTTTCTGGCATGGCCAGAGCAACACCCTTGAAGCATTTGGGTTCCTTGACATGGGAAATAAGGCAGAAAAGCTCTAAAACCTTGACAAATTTGAAAACCTTGGTTATGAGGGAGGCTTGCAGAGATGGAATAATTTCTTCATTCAGCTTAAGAAGCCCTGGCAGTTCCTATTTCCCAGCAGGCAAAAGCAGAGTGATCAATTCTGAAGAGAATCTCTACTGAGAGCATTTTAATCAACCAAAATGAGTACAGAGCAGCTGGCTTGACATCAGAAATTCACAGACATGTTTGCATCTGATTGGAAAACAGTAAACCAGGCCAGGTCCATTTGGTATATTAATTTCTTAGTCTAAAATAGATCTTAGAGGCAAGCTCATTTTTTTCTACCCTCATCCTTCTGTAAGAACATAGAAATTCTTACCCTATTTCTTTCTATTATCTAGATCATCAGAAAAGAATCAGCTCAAATCCAGCTTATAATAATCAAGATAATTTGAATATTCTATGCCATTTTTGTATCCCAACCTATATACCAACTTTAGAATAAAGAGAGGTAGGGAGTGTATAGCCGGTGGGAGTCAGTATAGGGGAATCTAATTTCACCTGTTTACCATGTTCTTTCATATTAAAGGTAATTAGAATTATTCATTTGACTTTCAGCATGTGACTAGGATGTAAAGAGACAATAGCAAAGCTTATGTATCTAAATAAAGGTAGACACTATGGCAGAAACAATTCTTTCTATTGCTATTATTTAAACATTTAATTCTTTCTTTGCAATGACTCTCAAAGCTGTTAGGAAACTCAGTCTTCATAGACCAGACTCATATTTAACTATAGAATGTTTTTCAATTTATTCAACAGCTTATATCTAACTTGACTGTGAATGAAAATTTCACTCTCAAAAGACACTTTGCCATCTGTAAGGATTCAAGAATTATGTCCACACAGGATTCTCAAAGCAATATGTATATGAGGGATAGTCCAAGTATGATTTATATATGGATTATGACCAATTGTAGTGTCATTAGAATAAGTATTTAGCCATCTCAAAGGACAACTTCAAAAAGGCATACTCCTTTAAATACAGAATTCTCATATGTTTGTTTAAACTTATTCATATTATTTTCTAATATTCATCACTTTACAATTTATCAGAATGGACAATAACTTCAATATGTCCTAATTTGTGCCCTCCAGGCAAGGTCTTGTTGAAAACCATAGCATATGTGAATGCTGGTAATGACCGAGCTCACTTGTGGTAGCCTATTTCTCCAGTGTGTTTTCTTCGTATCTTCTTCTGGTTTAGCCTCATTCAATTATGTTTATTTGCAAAGTTGCACTTCTTGAAACACTAGATTCTTAAGATGAAGCATAAGTTCTGTAATGGCATAAATTTAAGAAAGGTACCTACCATATGCCCTCTTGGATTTTCACAATCTATATAAACACATCAACAGTGCTCCCAGGGCTCAGTTCTCGCTGGACCTACTTCCCACGTGGCTTCCTCACAACTCAAGCGTTCCTCCAACAGCCCTCTCCCCTCCCAGTTCTCCTCATCTTAGTTAATAGTGACATTACTCTTCCCTTTGCTCAACCTGATATCCTTGGAGCAATCCTTGATGCCCCCTTTTCTCTTATAACTACATGGAATCTGTTAAGAAATCTTGTTGGGCTAGGAGCAGTGGCACATGCCTATAATCCTAGCACTCTGGGAGTCTGAGGCGGGTAGGGTGGTTTGGCTGAGCTCATGAGTTCCATCCCAGCCTGAGCAAGAGCGAGACCCCGTCTCTAAAAATAGCTGGGTGTTTTGGTGGTTCCTGTAGTCCCAGCTAGTCCGGAGGCTGAGACAAGGGGATCACTTGAGCCCAAGAGTTTGAGGTTGCTGTGAGCTGTGACACCACACAAAAAAGTAAACTCTTTTTCTTAATGCTTTCAACTGAAAGTGCCCAGAATGGTGGCTGGCCTAGGGCAATAAATATTGGTAGAATAAACAAACATATGAAAGTTCTGAGAAACACTGCAGTCAAGAAACCTGTTTACTCATCATTCCAAAAAGCATGTATCTACAAAACCACACTTTAAAACATAACATCTTATCAAACACACTTTGGAATCACATGGATACAAGGTGCAATCCTGCACTTCCACTCTGGTTTAGGAGAAACAGACAATTTAAAGTAACACGGTCAGTGAGAAAATGGATGTGTATAAAGGACGTTGGGATAGTACAGCAAAAGGCCATTTCATCTAAGCAGAGACCTCTGGGAAACTTGCTTCCAGAAGGAAATTCCTGATTAATAAACCCTCAAAGCTTTGACTTTGGCTTTGGCCACTCCAGTGATTATGTATCTTGGAGATATACTGTTTGTGATGTATCTTCAGGATTTCGATGACCTTCTATCTCTAGCAAGCCCAGGAAAGCTTTCCTCCATTACTCCCTCAAGTGGGCTTTCTGTGGGTTTTGCTTTTTCTTCTCTCTCAATGATGTCAATTACTCTTATGTTCAGTCACCTTATGGAGTCCCATATTTCTCAAAGACCTTTGTTCATTTCTTCTTGATTCTTTTTCTTCATTTTTGACTGAGTCCATTCAAAAGCCTTGTCGACAAGCTCTGAAACTCTTTATACAGCTTTGTTTAGTCTGTTGTTAAAAACTTTCTACTGTATTTTGTACTTCCCTGAATGAGTCTTCCATTTCCGAAAGTTTTGTTATTTCTTACCTATAAATCTCTCTAGCAAATTTTTCATTCATGTCCTAAGTTATATTTGGGGGGGGGTTGTGTTAGTTTTCAATGTTCTCATTGAGCTTACATATGATCCATATTTGAACTCCATATTCAACATTTAAAAAAATTTGTTTTGGTTGGAGTTCATTGCTAGAGTGCTAGTGTGATACTTTGGTGATATTGACATAGCCTGCTTTTTCGTATTGCTACAGTCTTTGTTCTGGTTCTTTCTCCTCTGAAGCCTTTTCCCTAAGGTCAAAACAGGTAACTTTGTGGTTCACACGTTCTCTGCTGCTCAGTGTAGAGAGGGGGAGGAACGCTGCCTTTCAGCTTGTGAGGCAGGCACTCACTGTGGTGTTGCTGGCCATTTATGTTGGCTGGACTTCAGATCCCTTGGAGAGTGTTTAGGTGCCTGCAGTGGTGGGACAGTTAGGTAATCCCCAGTTCCCAGGCCCCTGGATAGCATGGTAGGGGGACCAGACCAAGACTAAATTGGCTTTCAAGCCTCCCTGGCTCAGGAGCTGGCTGTGACCATGAATGGTGGGGTGCTCTCCTGCTCCAGAAGAATGCTGAGTCAGAAGGGCAGATGAACCATAAGGCTGTGACGGGAGGGGTGGGTCCCTCTTGACAATATCAGCAGAGGCAGCAGCTATGGGACACACAAGCCACTCACACTTCTCTCTCTGAGCAATGATAGTGCTCTCTATCCTTTGGAGACACAAAGGCACCCAGATTCCCAATTCCCATCCTGGCCCAGCTGTCACAGAGACGCAGCAGTGGCTCAGTCTGAGTGTAGGGCTGCTAGACTAGGTTGGGCTATGGCTCAAGTGCTCCAGCAGAGGAGGTGTGGCTGTGTAAGGACTCCCCCCCTTCAGGGAGGGGGCTCCTCACAGAGGAGATAGGCAGCTTACACCCAGGAGGGACTGCCAACCTTACCCTCCCTGACAGGAGGCAGTAGCTTTTGTCTTTGTGGCACACAAAAGTGCCCACTGCTTCTTTTTTGCAAAAAGGAAGTGAACCCCAATCTCCCTGGTAGCCTGGGTGTGATAGGCACTCTGTCAGCGGCAAGGCAGCCACTCCCAGGTTCCCTGGCTTAGAGTTGCCCTGTGGAACACTTGCCAGTCTTGTGCAGAAATGGCCTTTCAGGCACGGCTGCCTCTGTGGTCGTGGGGTGGGGGAGGGAAGGAGGAGTAGGCCTCAAATTGTGGGGAGCATCTCCACTGGTAGGAGAACAGACAACTTTGGATCTGGGCCAGATCCAAAGCCATGAGCCCATCAGGGGCTCTCTGATGCAGAAGCAGGTATATTCAGCTTTCTGCTAAAAAGTATTCCCATCACCTCCCAGCCCTGTTGGGTCAGCCCCCCACTGTGGGCCAGAACTCTGGGGATATGCTACTCTCCTGTGTCTCCCTGTTCCTTCATGTTGTCACAAAGTGGCTTCTGGGGAGTGTTTGTGTGACAGTGACAGGCCAACTGAAGGCCTGTGACTTCCCTGGCTGGATAGAGGTAAACCTGGCATGTGCACCGGCAATATGGTGCCTGCTGTCTCAGCTTGGGTCAGTGGTGATGGGAAGCAGCCCTCCATGGGGCTGCAGCCTGGTGCTCTGCTCCCAAGAAGCTCTCAGGCTGCCAATGGCAGTGTGTCTGGATCCATCAGGCCAGAAGGGCTCTATCTAATACACTGGAGCTGGCAGACCACCACAGGTGTGAGCAGAACTAGAACTAAACAGTCCCACCTACCCTTTCCACTGGGCTCCAGAACCTTTGTGGGGGTTTCCGCCAAAATTTTGCTCCTTCTTATTCTGTTTCACTGTTCCTTCTTGTGGGATCTCCAGTAAGGGTAGGTTCTGACCCCTTTCCCTCAGTATTTCCCCTGCACTATGTTTTCTCACCTGAAATGAATTCCACTGTTTGGGAGGATCTGGCAACCAGTGTCTCTAGTTGGCTGTTTTGCACCCCTCCCTCACAAATTTTGATATGTTCTATTCCCCTTTTCTCTTTATTAAAAATACCTTATAATTTCCTTGTAACATTATTTTTCACCTATGAATTATTTAGGAGTTAAATTATTTAATTTCCAAATATCTCATGATTTCCTAGGTATCTTTCACTTACTGGTTTTTAATAAAACTATTATGGCTAGAGGACATACTTCATATGATTTCAATTCTTTAATTTGTGAAAGTTTGTTTTATGGCCCAAGATATCTATCTTGGTGAATGTTTCATGCACACTTGAAAATAATGTGTATTTTGTGGCTACTTCCTGATATCTTCTGTAAATATGAATTATGCCAAATTGATTAGTAGTCTTGTTCAAATATTTAGATACTATATTTTTCAGCTCCAAAATTTCCATTTGTTTCTTTTATATAATTTCTATTTCTGTGCTGGAAATGTTGATATTCCCATCCATTATAAGAGCATTCATGATACCTTCATGGAGTATGGTTATTACTGCTGCTTTAAGGCTTTTTCTGATCATTCCAACATCTGGGTCATCTCAATGTTGCCCACTATTGATTCTGTTGATTATTATTTCCTGGGCTTATGGGTCAGTTCTTCTTACTTACTGGTTATATTTTTCTGATTCTTCCATGTTTTTTGAACAACAAGAGCCCTCTTTCCCAGGTTTTTTTTTTTTTGAGACAGAGTTTAACTTTGTCACCCCCAGTAGAGTGCTCTGCTGTCATAGCTTACAGCAAGCGATTCTCTTGCCTCAGCCTCCCAAGTAGCTGGGCCTCTAGGAACCTGCCACAAGACCTGGCTATCTTTAGAGATGGGGTCTTGCAGTAGCTCAGGCTGGTCTCAAACCTGTGAGCTCAGGCAATCTGCCTACCTTCACTTCCCAAAGTGCTGGATTGCAGGAGTGAGCCACTGTACCCAGTCTTCTTTCCCAGTTCTTTTAGCCAGAAAATCCACCCTTTTCTTGGGGTCCTAGGTATCTGCATTATACCTGTTAATGTGCTAGAGGTGCAGGGTCATGGCTAGGACCAGACCTGGCCATGGGTTCATTCTAAGAGAGAAAAAGCATAAAAACTATAAACAAAAGGGATATTTTTCTTCTATGTATGTACCACACTCTCTGGAAAGCAGGAGTCCCTTTTCTGTCCTCTATCTAGAAAGAGATGATTCCTCCCAGAGTTTTTCTGTCCACTTGCTGCCCGAGTACACACATCAGCCTGCCCTCAGTTCAAAGCCAGGAGGCAAAAGAGAAAACTCACCCACGAAACTGCCCCCCACAACATGTTGTTAATTCCATTCTTATGTCATTGTTTACTTTTCACAGTCCTCAGGCAGTTGCATTTTATTTTCTGTCCAGAGTTTTAGTTGTAGTTACAAGGAGAGATAGGCTACAACCTCCATCTTTAGCAGCATAGGAATTTTAGTAAAAACTACTTACCCAGTCAACACAGAGTAATTTAGTTAGCTTTCTAACCTGCATATATCAGTGAAGAAATTAATAATGGCTTGATTATGGAATGCTAATTTCCCAGGATATTTGCCTGTAGCCCAAAAAGACAACATGAATTAATTAATGCTACACTCATAATGCCAGAATGGTGGATGTGGGCAAACTATTAGAGTAAGTAGGTAAACAGTTTCCAAGTTCTTAGTCAACATTATAGATTTGGCTCTTTTATTGTTTGTTTTGTTTTGCAATAATCTGTGCCCTGTACCCTTTATATAGTATAAAACATTGATACACTTTTACTCAAATAAATTTATTATTCCATCTCCAAAGATTGCTTGGTAGCAATAAGAAGTTCTCTTGCCAGGCTGGGCACAGTGGCTCACACTTGTAATCCTAACACTCTCGGAGGTAGAGATGGGTGGATTGCCTGAGCAAGTGTAAGACTCTGTCTCTAAAAACTAACTGGGCATTGTTGCAGACAGTTACTTGGAAGGCTGAGGCAAGAGGATCACTTGAGCCCAAGAGTTTGAAGTTCCTAAGAGCTATGACACCATAGCACTCCAACCAGGGTGACAAAATGATACTCTGTCTCAAAAAAAAAAAAAGTTATCTTGCCAAAGCAAATGGGAAGGGTGAGGGTACATAAAGAGAGGGATGGAGAAGGCATTTGGTTCTTACCAAGATGAGTACTGGGACAAACAAACAGAAAATGGAGGCTCTGAGTGTGCTGTTGGAGAGGGAAAAGACTAAAGATTACACATTTCCGTATTTTAGGACATTAGCTGAAGTCAAGAGTGGTGAAGGGTTTTTGTTCAAGGTCAACCTCTATCTCCTGATTGCTCATTTCAGGATTTAGCATAGTAGTTACAGATGGGGCAGTTCATTTGGAGAAACATTGCTTTGTGATTTGGGAGCTTATAGATTATAAATCTTTTGCAAAATTGAGCAGCACATTGAGCATGGAAAAATCAAAGATGGAAAATATTAGGGGTGAGAAGAAAGGTAATGAATGAATTGAAAGAGGAGGAAACCCAAAAAAGCAGAAGAAAATCTGTCCTCATGGCAATATTATTTTAAGTTCTATGGCCAACTACACTGGGAAAAATTTTATTTTTGCCACCCAGGAGAAAAAGATCACATAAAAGTGACATCCATCAACAGTTGCACCCACTTAAAAGCCAACTGCAGATTAAAAAGCATTTACTTTCTTTCTCTCTCAAGCAATAGCTTACGCTCTAGACCTCTTCACCCACACCTCCATTGATTCTTAGCTAGATTCCATTCGAGAAGGATCTTACTTTTTGTTATCTTTACAGTATGGTCTTGTTCATGTAGAGCAGTGGTTCTCAACCTTCCTAATGCCTCCTAATGCTGCGACCCTTTAATACAGTTCCTCATGTTGTGGTGACCCCCAACCATAAAATCATTTTTGTTGCCACTTCATAACTACAATTTTGCTACTGTTATGCATCGTCATGTAAATATCTGATATGCAAGATGTATTTTCATTGTTACAAAGGGGTTGTGACCCACAGATTGAGAACCGCTGATGTAGAGAATGCTGGAGTTGTGCTAATGGGCAATTCCAGACCCAGCCCTGCGCGATGTCGTTGAGTTCTCTGTCTCAAGTTAGTTTTTTTAATTTTCATAACATACGACCATCCTTAAGACCAAATCTTTCTTCAATCCAGAACTCTGAAAACAGAGAACAAATAAGAGTGAATTGTTAGCTAATTCTTGTTAAAAAGTTACTGACCAAAATACTTTGGTTTGTCTCCTTTCTCAAGGTAGTTGAATTTTAACAGGGAACTCTAGAAGACATATTGCTTTAATCCCCAGGAATAAACTAGGAATGGAAATTTATGCAATTTATAGGTTCAGGTCCAGCTGAACTAGGTGGAAATTTATGCAATTTATAAGTTCAGGTCCAGCTGCAGAAAAGGACAAAGGAGCAATAGCTTATGCACATAGCAGTGTATTTCTTTGTCAAACAACTGACTCTGGGTAAGCATCCTTGGCTGATGGAACTGCTCCATGCCAAATGCTTCCTGCTTCATGGCTCCACCATTCTCAGAACACAGCTTCTATCTCATGATCCAAAATGGCCACTCCAGGGCTGGCCATCACCTTGTACAGAGGGGAGAGAAGAAGAAAGATCACTTTTCTTTCCTTTTAAAAGAACAATCCAACAGTTGCACACCTTGCTTATATTCATATCCATTAACTAAACTCTGGAAATGGAGCTGTATTGGAAACTTAGAAAGGCCTTGTTTGTGGAAAGGCAACTGTGGTTTTGCTCTGTTCTTACAGCCAACAACAATTAATAGAGAAAACATCTATGACCGGATGTGAAGGGTTCTCCCAACACACCAAGCAAGCAGTTCTGCAGCAGACACCAGTTAGATGTCCTCTGTTCAACTCAGATCTGACACTATCTCCCTAGAGATAACCCTGGAAACCATAGGTTGAGGGGTCAGTCCTTCAGGTGTGCTCCTCCCTCCCATTAGTCCCAAGTCTGGGCCTCTGGAACATCCAACCAACTGGCTTTAAGTTTGAGCTCCCCTAACCTTTTCTTTGAGTTTGATTAATTTGCTATAGTGGCTCACAGAACTCAGGGCAACACTTACTTACGTTGACTGGTTTATTACAAAGGATAGTTTACAGGATCAAATGGGAAGCCTAATTTGAGTTCTCTGGGGATTCTCCATACTTCTTTCCAAAGAGGCTGGCATCTACCCAGAAGAAAAAAAATCATTTTATCACAAAGACATTTACACTAGATTATTTATCGCAGATCAATTTACAATCACCAAGATGTGGAAACAGTCTAAATGTCTGTCAACCCAGGAATGGATTAACAAACTGTGGTATATATATATATATACCATGGACTACTACTCAGATGGTGACTTTACATCTTTTGTATTAACCTGGAGTTAAAACACCATCTTCTTGGTAAAGTAACACAAGAATGGAAAAGTGAGTATCCAATGTACTCAATACTAATATTAAGCCCATTGAAGATCTAATACACTTCTACATAAAAGAAAAACTCAATTCAATTCAAGTCGGGGGTGGAACCAGAAAGGGGAAAGGAAGGAGGCGGAAGGGGGATTGGTGTGCTCCCTATTAATGGGCACAATGTAAGGGTACACGGCACGCCTCTTGGGTGTGGGACACAACTACCTAACAAATGCAAACATTATAACCTGGCTGTTTGTACCCTCACATTAACCTGAAACAAAACAAAACAAAACAAAGGATAGTTTAGATAGCGTAAAAGATAAAAATAACAGCCAGATGAAGAGACGCACAGTGTGAAGCTGGGAAGGGTCCTGAGCCTTGGAGTTTCTATCCTGAGGGAGTTGGGGTGTGCCCCCCCCGGCATGTGGAATAGTTCTTCTTCACTGTGTCAGCCTTCGGAAGCTCCCCAAACCCTGTCTTCTTGGGCCTTTTATGGAGTGGTGACTTCACTGGATGGGCATGATTGACAACCATGTCAAAAGGTGATTGGACAAAAGGGGTATGATCTCATACTGTTAGATAACAGGCTTAGTGGGGAAACCAAGCAAGGCCTGTCTGCTCAGGTTCCTCTATGCAGCATTACTTCCGCCAGGTTATGGGGCAGGACCCCTTCTGAAATAAGGGTCAGTTGATCTATAACCAGACAAGGTAGGTTAGAACATTTCTTTGTGGCTGGCTCCAAGGCGGGGGAAGTTTCCTGCCTTGGGGAGAGAAAGGAACAGGTGAACGGAGAGCAGAAGAAGGTCCCAGAGAGCGATTTTGCTTTCTGAGGCCCACCCCTGAGGCCTAAGGCACCCAACATTGGAACAGAAGACTGTTCCAAAGGCATTACGAGCCAGAAACTGTACATCATGTCTCTCATCTATATTAATCGTAATAGCATAGGTGTTTTCAGTTGGACAGCCAGAGGTCTACCTTAGGTTTCTATTACAGGAATTAAAAAGGGGAATAACTAAAAAGAATAAAACTGGCAAACTCTGCCACAATAATTTTAATATGGTAAATATTTTTTTGACACCTTTCAAGCAACATCTTTTTTTTCTTCACATATACTGAGTGGGGACTTCATAACAAGCATCTGTTGAGCAGCAAGGCACTGGGCTTTACATAATATAGACATCAGCTACAAAATAACACATTTAAAGCCCTTATCTGTTTTGTAAGTGTAGAAATTGAGCTTTTGATTTAGAATTCTGTCTTAACTCATGAAAT
Source organism: Perodicticus potto (assembly GCA_963574655.1). NCBI lineage: Eukaryota > Metazoa > Chordata > Mammalia > Primates > Lorisidae > Perodicticus > Perodicticus potto. The sequence goes on along the minus strand of CAUYRH010147093.1, from coordinate 13,570 downwards.
GACAGTATTCTCAGTTTATTAAAGAAGGAACCAATTTTTGTTTATTTGGATCTAAGCGAAAATGAATAATGCTGTAGGAAGAGATGAGATTCTTTTTTCCTTCATCTTTGAAGGCACCAAGGCTTGTGTGGGGCACCCTGGGGGGGATCACTGGGCTGAAAGCCGCTGGAAGTGTCACTTACAGAGTCAGCATTTGTAAAGAAGTTTGCAGAATTTATGAAATTCCAAGAAAAATCACTTGAGTTCTTTTATTTATTAGAAACTTCAGTACTTAATATCCTAGGTAAATCTGCTCCCTTAATTTGCCAAATGAATAAATTGTTTCACATGTGAGTAGATAGATAAGCTTATGATATAAAAAGCTTTAGGGTCTTAGAGAGGTGACGAAGCAAGCACAAAATTACATCTTTAAAAAGATATTATTATGACCTGAGGGTTACCAACTACATTTTTAAGGTAACTAAAGATTAAGAATCTCCTGTACTTTAAGTCCATCCAGGCTTTCACCTTCTAATCTTGTTTTCGTATCATGAAACAGTGCTGTAACTACTAGTAGGATTATTTGTCCGTTCCCCTAATTCTCTTTTATTGATTTGGTACAAGGCAAGTCTAATAGACAGGACGGCAGTCATGCTTTAGAGTAAGAAACACATCCATTAAGAAATAAATCAAGTGTGACCAAGACTCCTGGGTATAGGATATTAGAGGCCCAGAGAATTGTGCTTGGCCTGCAAATTTTGTTGTGAACGAAGAGGACCATTAACCTGTGGGAAACAATTTTGGCACCATTAAATCAAAGGTATCTCAGATTTTAAGAAAATCAAAACCTCAAGGCACGAGTGAGTAAAAGCACCAGACTTGTTTGTTATCAATAAATAAATACATCTAGAATGCCTCTTGCTTACTAAGCATACTGCTGGTACTTGGGATGGCACAGACAAAAAGCAAAGCTTCTTTCTCTGGGGAGCTTACAGTCCTGAGGCAGAGACACTCTTGCACATGTAATTTCAGCTTGGAATGATAGTTGCAGAAATAAAGTTCAATTGCAGAAGAATGGGAGAAGACTTTGGGTGGAACCAAAGGCAGGAATAAAGAAGCATTGCTGGATGAGATGGAGCTGAAAAGATTTTAACCAAAGAAGAAAGCCAGGTAAGAAGGGGAGGAAAAGCATTTTAGGTAGCAGGGGCAGGTATGTGAAGACCTGGGGACCCAAATTAACATTGTCCAGGCTGTGTAGGATTGTGGGAGGACAACCAGCAGGCCTGGGAAGGACAGATTTGGGAGTCAACTGTATTTCAAGGAGAGTGACATAGCCAGGTTCTTGTTTTACCTGACCTGACTGATACTATTGTACAATTACATGGAGAGATGGAGGATGGAAGGTGTGACTGTGTGTGAGGTTGAGGAAATGCAAAATCTTCACTTTTATCAACTGGAAGTCAATAGATAATGTCTTCTGTGGACTGAACTGTGTCTCCCCCACCGCAATTCATATGTTGAAGCTCTAGCTCTGTGATGGTATTTGGAGGTGAGGCCTCTGGGAAGTAATTAGATTTAGATTGGGTCATGAGGATGGGACCTTGGTCTGATGACATTAGTGTCCTTATAAGCTTTATAAGAACAAACATCAGAGAGCTTACTCCCTCCCTCTGTTTTTTTCTCTCTCTCTTTCTCTCCTTTTCTCCTCTCTCATCTCTCTCTCTCTCTCTCTCTGCCATTGAGAATACAGCAAGAAAATAGCCATCTGCTAGCCAGGAAAATGGCTCTCACCAGGAGTTAAACTGGCTGGCACCTGAATCTGGACTTTACAGCCTCCAAACCTGAGAAATAAATATTGTTGCTTAAACTACTCAGTCTATGGTATTTTGTTATAGCAGCGTGAGCAGATGGACACACATTAAAAGCTGAAAAAACAGGAGATGGTGGTATAAACATGTGATTCACAAATATGACAGCAAATACCAAAGGAATCAGTTATAGGGTTAAATCTGAATGCTTCTGAGGAGGAGGAAATGAATGTGGTGGTCAGAGCACTACTGATGCTTAAAACCAACCTTACAGAATGATTTTACTCTTTAAACTACATGCATTCATAAATCTTGGTTAAAATTATTTTAAACCAAGAGACAGGGCCATATGTAGAGGCTCACACTTGTAACCCCAGCATTTTGGGAGGCTGAGTAGGCTGGAGGATCACTTGAGCCTAGGAGTTTGAGACCGGCCTGAGCAAGAGCAAGACCCCCATCTCTATAAAAAATACAAAAATTAGCTGAGTATGGTGGCACACACCTGTAGTCCCAGCTACTAGGGAAGTTGAAGCAAAAGGATAACTTGAGTCTGGTAAGTTTGAGGTTGCAGTGAACTATGATGATGGATGATGTCACTGCTCTCTAGCCTGGGTGACAGAGAGAGACCCTGTCTCAGAAAACAAAAGGACAAAAATGAGAAAGAGAGAGAAGAAATGGAAAGGCCTAACATAGTGCCGTTCTCAATAATTACTGGTAGCTAGGTAATAAAACTTCTTGGATTAATTAAATAATTAATTAACTAGTCAAGAAATGAATGTTATATAAATGTTGTGAAATTAAGTATAACCTGCCCACTTATCTCAGAAGCCCTTTCTCTAAGTGGTTGTCTTAAGAACTTGTTCATGACATTCTGTGGAGTTAACTCAATTCTGCTACATACACAGGCTTGTAGTGCCCATGGTCTGGTTGGTGAGTTCAAGACCAGACATGGGCTGGGGCTGGGGTAGACGATGTATCAGGTGCTGACCCTGAAAATAGTGGGGAAGGGCCTGCTGGATGCATAATTTTGCATCCTCTGGAGCACCTATCTTTCCTTTTTAAAGGTGTCCCAGTGACAAATGATGTTAAAAGGTATAACACATTCCCCCTCTCTCCCCAGAATTATGAAACATTTCATCATTGTTATTATAATTCCATCTTTTATTATTCCAAATCAAAAAAGGAAGTGAGTACTGTTGAGATTATTCTAGGGAGTTTAGAATAATTTATAGCAAAAGAATGAATCTATCACAAACTTTGGTCCTTGAGTTATTGTTAGAAACATGTTACCTTTTTGGTAAAAGTTTTATTGAAATACAACACACATATAGAAAAGGACACAAATCCTAAGTGTTGGGCAATTATCACAAATAAAATTATCCGTATAACCAGTATCTCAGATCAAGCTCAAAACACTACCAGCGCTCCAGCCTGGCCACACCTGCTTCTAATCACTATCTCTGTCAATAACATCACTGTCCTGAGCTCTGATATCATAGGTTAGTTTGTCTTTTTCCTGATTTTTTGAACTTTATGTAAATGGAATTATATTGTTTAGCTTTTTTATTTTTATTTTTTAATTTTGACTTCCTTCATTTTTTAAAGTAACTTTATTGATGTGTCATTTACAGGTTATTAAATCTTACTCATTTTTAGTAGACAATTCAAATGTTTTATAAATTTACAGAGCTATGCAGCCATCACTACTTTCCAGTTTTAGAACATTTCCATAGCCCCCAAAAGATCCCTCATAACAATTTGCATTTAATCTCTGTTTCTACCAAAGTACCAGGCAACCACCAATCTGATTTCATCTATGTAGATTTGCCCTTTCTAAATATTTTATACATATACAGGGAATTTCACAATACATAGTCCTTTGGGGTTTTTTTTGGGGGGGGGGCGGTTGTTTTTTGAGACAGAACCTCAAGCTGTTGCCCTGGGTAGAGTTCTGTGGCCTCACAGCTCACAGCAACCTCCAACTCCTGGGTGTAAGCAATTCTCTTGCCTCAGCCTCCCAAGTAGCTGGGACTACAGGTGCCAGCCACAACACCCAGCTATTTTTTGGTTGTAGTTGTCATTTTGTTTGGCAGGCCCGAGCTGGATTTGAACCCACTAGCTCTGGTATATGTGGCTGGCGCCCCAGCCTCTTAAGCTACAGGTGCCGAGCCAAATTTCTTGGGTTTTTTTACACAGCATCATGTTCATGTTTTAGCATATATCAATAGTTAGCTCATTTTTATGACTGAGTACTATTCCCTTCTGTGGACACACCATACTCTGTATACCCATTCATCAGTTGACAGAAATTTTTATTGTTATGACTTTCCATCTATTGTGAATAATTCTCATATGGATATTCACATGCAAGTCTTTGGTAAACATATGTTTTCATTTCCCTTGGATAGATGTCTAGGATGGACTCAGTGGGCTGTATGATATATTTAGATTTAACTTTTTCTAAATGCTTGTTTAGCTTTTTTTTAGATAAAAATATTTTGTATGTGAGATTCATCCATATTACTCCATGTAGTTGTATGTGTTCAATCTCATGGTTATATTGTTTTCTATTTTATAATTAAACCATAATTTTTTATCCATTCTACCTCTGATGGGCATTTAGATTGTTTCCAATTTGTCAATATTGTGAATGGCACTATTATAAACATTCTTGTGCATGTCTTCCTGAATACATATATGCATTTCTATTGAGCATTACAAGCAATCCTCATCTCATATAATACTAATGTGCACAAATTTCAGCTACCAGAGGGTAAATAACACCAGTTCCCCAACAACACAGTTCAAATTTTAGTTCCCCCTGTGTATGAACTGTGAGCAATTGCATGCAGTACAGACTTTGCCAGTAGCCCATCAGTCCCCAAATTATTATGTAAATAACAGATGGACATCAGGCTTAAAGACCAATCATGTCTCTTCTTCCAAAGTCTGGACTACTGCACATCTGTTGTTCAGTTCACACAGAGACAGTAAAGCCTATAGTTGTGTTGCTTCTTTGTCTTCTGGTGATAAATCCACATGACATTTTATAAGAAGAATGACTGAAAGACAATTGGCCAACAAAGATGAAAGTTGCAAAAAGAATAATTCTAGAGGTGACCAAATTGAATATAAATTGAGTTATAGAAAAAATGTTGTTGATTGTGGAAATATGGGCACTGCCACCGTTTGTGCAGCCAGAAGAGCTTAGTGAGGGCTACATTCCTGACTTAAGTGACAAAAGTGATTGTGATGAAAAGCATGAAGATGTTGAAGAGGAAGTAACGGGGTAAAAAAAAAATCTCACAGTAAATGAACTCTGAAATATTTCACAATGTTGAAAGCACAAAGGAAAAAATGTTGAAAGCTGACCCTACCTTAGAAAAAAGTATGACGATTTCACTAAGGCAAATAAAAGATGCTTGTTCCATATGGTTTAGAGAAGGTAATTATTGTTTAAGCTACATTTGACAAATTTTTTACAAGGAAATAAAACACTTCAATTCTCAATGTTGCTAATGTCTTAAATTACTAAATACATCTCAGTGTTAGGATTGTATTAATTTCCCTATTCAAATGTGTCAGGAAGAGAGATTTAAATGTCTAACAAAAATTTTTACAGATTACCCAACCATCACAATTTTCACATTGCTTATCAAGAAGATTTGCACAGTGTCAGCTTAAACAGTCGTTTTTTATGTCCTTCACTCCTGTGCAAAGTAAGGAGCCCCTGTATTGAGGAGTGCAATTGCTAGGTTAAGGTAACAAAATTTGACGCATTGATCAACTGGCAATCAGTTCCTCTCATAAATCCCTGTCCTGTGAGATAGGCTTAAAGACAATGTTCTGATGAGGATTAATACAAGTGTAAGACAACTTTAATCCTCAAAAGTTAGTAAATGTATAGCGAAATGCAGAGTATAAATACTTATTAAACACTGGCTCAGAGTATTTCGCTATCAGTGATTCCTGTATTTTCTTAACATGATGATTGCCTTCAGCCATATAAACTCAACATTTGTCGAAATAATACATCCTTTCACTTTGCCTCATACTCTATGCCATTCATTGCCCACAAAATTCTGCCTCATCAGGGATTTTTATTTATTTATTTATTTATTTATTTATTTTGCAGTTTTTGGCCAGGGCTGGGTTTGAACCCGCCACCTCTGGCATATGGGGCTGGTGCCCTACTCCTTTGAGCCACAGGCACCACCCCTCATCAGGGATTTTTATATAAAACTTGGCTACACTGTAGTAGTGGGAACTGAGCCAAAACTAGTGACTATTTAGGGATTAACTTTTAAATACTAATAATAGTTGTTGAGTAATTTCAAAATTAAAAAATAAAATATTAAATGAAGTAAAGCGAGACAAAAGTATTTTCCAGAATTTTCTCAGCCCAAGATGGTAGAGGGCCTATAAAGTTATAGATCTAAAGATGATTAAAAACTAACAACTAACCAAAACATTAAAAGAGGCCAATCCCTGGAGGAGAACTGTGCAGATTGACAAGAGAAGCAGGTGCCAGAAACCTTGAGCCCTGAAAAGAGAGAGGGAGGAAGTAGCTTCTGAACTTCCCTGTTCCCTCAGGCCAAATTTTATGAGTTTCCTAATATTGTCTTACATCCTTTCAATAAACTCCCTTAATTCTTCTCATGCTTTTTTAATGGGGTTCTGCTCCTTGTAACAAAATATACCCTGAGGTCACATCCCAGTAATATTTTAATAAAGTAGCATGAATGTTACATGCAGCACACGCAGAGCTCTAAGTAGAAATCTATAATTTTAATCTAACCAAAAATGTATGGATTTGTAGTTATAATTTATTTATTTCTGTTTTAAAGTTGCAAAGGCAATTCACGTATGGATAGTCAGTATTAAAAATCTAAATGATACAGAAATGTATAGAAAAATACACCCCCACATAGGAGAAAAACTCTACTCATTTCAAGTTGGGGGAAGGAGGAATGAAGAAGGTAAGAGAGGGGAGGAGGGAGATTGTGTGCTCCCACTTACCAGGCACAATATAAGGGTATATGGCACATTATCTGGGTGTGGGACACAGCTACAAGAGGGACTCTACCTAAGAAATTCAAATATTGTGACCTGGTTTGTACCCTCACATTAGTCTGAAATTTAAAAAAAAAGTCCCCAATAAAACTCTAAAAATTAACATAACAACAACAAAGAAAACTCTGACTGTGGGCTGGGCACAGTGCAGTGGCTCACGCCTATAATCCTAACACGCTGGGAGGCCCAGGAGGAAGAATCCCTTGAGCTCAGGAGTTGGAGACCCGCCCAAGCAAAAGTGAGACCCCATCTCTACTAAAAATAGAAAAATTAGAGGAGGGGGGATGAGGAAGGGGACAGAAGAGAGGAAGGAGAGGCAGGGTGTGCTCCCATTTAATGGGCACAATGTTAGGGCACATGGCACATCTCTTAGGGGTGAGACACGATAAGAGGGACTCTACCTAACAAGGGCAAACATTGTAACCTATTTCGTTATACCCTCAAATTAACCTGAAATAAAAAATATAAAAATAAAAACAGAAAACTTTGCTGAGCATCATGGCAGGTGCCTGTAGTCTCAGCTACTTGGGAGGCTGAGGCAGGAGGATGGCTTGCACCTAGGAATTTGAGGTTGCAGTAGGTATGACGATGCCCGTACACACTCCAGTCTGGAAGACAGAGTGAGACTCTAACAAAAAAAGGAAAAGAAAAGAAAAACCTTTCTTTACCATAAATTCTCCTCCCCAGGGGAAAATACTAACGACTCCTCTCCATATATAAATGTCATTACTATTATGTTTCTTAACCAAAGCAGGATAATACTATATTTACTTTTGCAACTTGCCTCTTTAATCATTCATATGTCTTAAATGTATTTCTTGTCAATACATTTAGAACTTCCTAATTTTTTTAACATCTCTATAGGATCTACAGTGTTGATATCATACCTTAATTACAACCATAATTTTTACCCTTTACCCATTGATGGTTATTTTTAATTTTACACTATTTAAAATTATACTGTTGTGATTTGCTGTGCACATGGCTGAGTATTTCCAGAAGGCAGACTCCTAGAAATGGAATTGTAACTCAACTTTCAGACATGACTCTAAATTACCTTCAAAAGCTAAAACCAGATTACTCTTACCCAAAGTTTAAGAGAACACTTTTCTCTTACATGCTAACCAATACCTACCTAACAATAGATATTATCAATATTTTTATTTAAAAATCAGTAAAATTTTTACCAATCTGGTAGGTGAAAAAGTTTCACTTTTGTTCCTTTAATTTTTATAATTCATAGAGCAAGTATGTAATGATTTTTTATTTTATTTAATTCAGTTTTGAATATCTAACTTAGAACACATAATTTCATGTTGGAAAATCAAATGTAAAATTTCAACCATGTTTAAGAAAAGTAAGCATATCACCTATTACAAATTATAGGAAATATGTAAAAATAACAAAACCATGAACATTTCTCATAAGTAAACCTGACATATAATTAAATATATTGGTAGCATTTCTATATATCAATTTTTTATGAGCATAAGCTGTTTTTCCCTAATGTAACAAAAGTTAGTGCACAAGATAGAGAAAAAAGGATGACTTTAAAAAAGTCATTTTGCTCAGTCTGTTCCTGCCCATCATATTAAAACCAATGGGTTCCTCTTCTCTGATGCTCTCAGAGTCTGTAGAGAGGAGGGTGTAAGGGAAACTGGCCAACAATGACCATGTACCTTCTCCCCCACGACCACCCCCATGATAGAAAAGAGGTCAAAAACAAAATTAAGAAGAAGGCAATGACACAATGGCACTGATTTCTCTAAGGCCTAAGTCATTCTAATTCCTTTTTTTTCAAAGTTTCTTTTTATTTTAAAATGAAGAAAGAAATAAGCCAAAGCTGAATTTGAATGAGCTCTGTTTACTGGGAAATAAGGCACTGCCATGGGGTCTCAGAGGAGCAAGTGGTCCCATCACAGTCCAGTGCAGTGGAGAATTAAGAGACTGGTCCTGTACTCAGATCATCTGGGGCTGAATCCCAATGTCACTTCTTACTTTTGTGTAATGCCATCAAGTGGACATATTAGGAGTAAGTATTCCATACAATGAGTGGACCTGACAGAGAACTGAATGCAGTAATCCCTGTAAAGTTCTCAGCTCTGTCTGCTACTAGCTAAATGCTAAATAGCAGGTTTGACCCAGATCCTGTGTTTAACAGGCTGTATGTGCTCCACAGTGAAGGGAAACAGGTGTCTTTACCAGGGTTAATACAGTGGTAGTAGCAAAGCTAGATTTGGTCAGATAGGCAATGTGTGAATACAAAGCATAAAGGGATTGTGGAAAGAACAGTCTGCTATAGAAAGAAAGGGTGATTGAGACAGGAAATCAGGAGGTGGCATGGCGGCAATTGGCCTGGAGCCAAGGTGGCCCTGCTAGCTAGATGTAAAAGGGACCTGTACCTTTACAAGATTCAGCTGGGCTCCTGGCTATGGTGGAGTTGGTTATCCATTGATGGCCATGCCCCAGGGTACCTCTTCCCAGTCTTTAAACAAGTCTAGGACCTGGAATAGTGACCTCCAGGAGATGCGGCCAGAAGAAAAAGAAAAAGCCAGGCGTTCCTGAATTCTCCAGTCCATTCATTCAGTCCTTATTTATTGAACACTAAGTAGGGGTCAAGAACTGGGCTAAATGATAAGCACAGGTGGGTATGAACTGGAAAACAGAGCATATGAGAATGCCCCCCTTGTGAAGTTTACTGTCTAGTGGAGAAAGACAAACTTAAACGTGTGAATAAATAATCAATAAGCAAATGTAGAATCATAAATTGTAAACCATCTTATGGATGAAATGAAAGAACAGGAGAAAGAATCTTATTTGTATTGTTAGGTTAGTGATGGTGTGAGGCTGGGGTTAGAGAAGGCTTCTCTGAGGAAGTAACCTTCAAGCTGAAAATTAACAGAGAAGCAAGAGTTAGAATCAGAGAAGAGCTTCCAAGGTGAGAAAACATCAGGCACATAGACGCTGAGACAGGAACGAACCTAACACGATCCGTGAACTGCAAGTAGACGGCAGAGCCACGTGCCAGGGGACCAGCAGCGCCTGATCCAGCAGAAGTAGGTGAGGACCAGATAATACGCGGCATTATGTTGCCATGGTCACAGTCTGAGTCCTGGGACGGAGATTAGCTTGCAGTATGTTTATGGAACAGTTCCCTTTGGATCAGCACCTGTGGAACAAGGGAAGGAAGTGAGAAAGATGGGGCACAGCAGCACGTGAGCTGAGATGCAGCCCCCCCACACACACACGTGGAGTTCTACAGCTAGAACAGCCATTCAGAGTAGCCCAGAGTAGGGGCTCCGCCTTCATACTCCTGCAATGAGCGGTCATTGGATGGATACGGACCACCCTGAGGAGGACATGACCTTGGATGAGGTGGCTCCCTGCAGCTGGTGCCTCCCTGCAGGGGCTGACTGCTAGAGCTGCTACTGACAGCACCCCTAGAAGCCAATGGGCAGGACATCACAGTGTTCACCCATAGCCACGGTCTTGGATGTTGAGATGTATTCCTGTGTGATGGGAAGCCTCCAAGTGATGGAACCAGAGTGAGCGACCCAATATGCATGCCCTGATGTGGATACTGTGGAGACTGGATCAGAAGGGGTAAGCCTGGTAACAGAGCTACCAGGCAAAAGGCTGCTGTCAGAATGAGGGAAGGGGAGGCTGGGGCGAGGAAGGAAGGAAGCGAGAGACAAGCAGAGAGATTCGAGATAAATGGAAGAAGCAAAGGAAGGAATTAGTGAAGGCTTATTTCTAGCAATTTGAAATCCATAACACATTATGAGAGAAAAATGTGAAAATCAAAGGCTATGCAAAAGAACTCAATCAATATTCTGCCAAACAAAACATTTATCTAAACTGACTTTTGTAGGATGTTGCAAAGAGCATCTAGTCACACTGAGCTTGCTCTCTTTCAACAGGTTAGGTTTAATGTGGCATCAGCCTTCCATTGGCATTAATTGGACAGGAATGGATTGGTCCCTAAACAAGTGACCAATTGCAACATCTGTAAAAAAAGGTAGCATCTCCTTCGGAACAAAACTCTGCCAAAGATTTGTCCATGCATAATAGTTTACAAGAACAAGAACTAAGTTACATGTAGTTCTAAAGGAACTTTTAGTCATCACCATGTGGAAACAGCAATTTAGAGTAGGAGAGCATAGGATGCAAGTATCCTATTTTAAAGACAGAAGGACTGAGACTCGGGGCAGTTAATTGACTTACGACCACACAGGAAATTTGCGACAGAGCCGTAAACTAGAATCCCGCTCTTTTCCTCTGGGTATTTCCAATCGTAGCCTAATACCCCTCAAATGATTAGATACAGAAGAAAAGCTGTAGAGTTGGAGGTTCCCATCCAGTTATTCCTAAAACCAGAATTCTATCCCTTAGGACAGGACGAAGACAGTTTGTTCATTATGACTCTTCACCAAAAGAAATTGATTACCAAAACAACATAAAGGGTCCATAAAGCGGCTAATATATTATTCTCTGATGTCTTATCTTTTGAATGTAGCTTCTATTCACATTTTAAAATTGTCTTCAAAGTTCCCTCAAGCTTTAAATGTGCCATTAGGACAGTGCTCATACCCATGAATTTCCAACTTTCATATCATCAATTTTCAGTGTCTTTCTTCGTTTTCATAAAGGTCAGTGAACAAAATTTGCATTCTGAGATGCCATTCCCTGGATTGCAGACCTTCTGGAGAATTCCGCCTAATGTTCCAGTCATTTCTCACACCGTGGAGCCGATTCCTGACCCATGAAGAAAACAGCACCTCACAGAGACCTTTTGTACGATTCCTTTTGTTAATAAAACCAGCGAACCTCTACTGAATTCACTCTTAAATGTCTGGAGAACCACAGCTGGATGCCTACAGAAGAACACGTGCTCTTCTAGGAGATCTTAAAACTTGAAATCAGTAACTTTTAGTCATAATGAACGAACTGTCTTCATCCGGTTCTTAGGGATAGAATTCTGGTTTTAGGAATGACAGGATGGAAACCTTCAACTCTACAGCTTCTGTTCTGTATCTAACCATTTGATGGGTATTGGGCTAGGATGGGAAATACCCAGAGGAAAAGAGCAGGATTCTAGTTTGAGGGGGGCTGTTCTGGCGAGCTCCCCTCAAAAGATCTCCAGGGGATGTTCTTTGCCTAAGGGGCACCTGCTCTGGGATCCTGTCTGGCCTCGGTGACTCCTACTAATGGGATTATCACAAACGTGGAAAGGGGAACAAACTGCAGCTAAAGAAGACACAAATGATGGTATATTATAAAGATACAGTGCTTTAAAGCAGAAAAAGAAAGAGGACAACTAGGCCTGCTTTAATAAAGATAATAGTAATAAAGATAATATTAAGAATTTATGAGGACTCACCACTTAAAATCAATTATTATATGCACTAACATCTCTGTGTGTTTGTAATTTGTGTCCAGCTAATTTTGTTGTAACTTTTGTTGGGTTGCACTGTTACAAAAATATTAATAATAACAAATTGCTATTTGCTGAGCACTTACAAAGTGCCAGGTACCATTCTACTCCCTTTATGTAAATTATTTTATTTTGTCTCATACTCTGTGATCTCAGTCTTCAGCTGCTCATTGAGCACAGTCATTATCTTAATTATTTGAAAAGAAGTAAACAACATTTTGTAAAATATTGGCTGAATCTCAAAAGATCTGGACGTCCTGCATACAGATTGATTGTGTATGTTTGGATATTTGTCAAAATTTTTGCTGTCAAAATATCTATTGTACTTACAAAAATAAATTTCTATAGGGATGCCTCCAAATTCTTCTCAGCTTCTAGGAGAAAACAATAAGGGGAAAAGGTTAATAAGAGCTAATTCATAAGCCTGCCCTCCTTTCTCCTGTCTCCACCTCTTCCCCTCATCTTTTCTCCTACTCATCTCCTACCCCTATTCTCTCTCTCTGTCTGTCTCTCTCTCATCTCCCTGTTAAGTCTGGCATCACTCATTGACATTTTATTCTCAAGTGCAGGGTGGAGACATTTGGGAAAGGGACCAGTTATTCATGAAAGCAAATAATTTCATATTATTCTTGAAAAAGACTAAAGTTACTGATTAGTTACTGAGTTGCTAAGTAGCAACGAAAATAATTTTATGGTTGGGGATCACCACAACATGAGGAACTGTATTAAAGGGTCGCAGCATTAGGAAGGTTGAGAACCACTGGCTTAAGTGATTCTCTTGCCTCAAAAGTCCCTCTTGAGTAGCTGGGACTACAGGCGCCCACCACAACGCTAGGCTATTTTTTGGTTGCAGTTGTCATTGTTGTTTAGCAGGATGGGGCCAGGCTCGAACCACCAGCTTTGGTGTATGTGGCCGGTGCCCTACTCACTGAGCACAGGAGCCAAGCTAGGTCTACATAGTCTTAGGCAAATAGGATTTGTTAGTCTGTTACTACCTCTTATGGGTCCATCTGTCTCTAGACCAATGCTTTTCAACCCTTTTTTTATCTCATGGCACACTTGAACGCATAGCTAAACATCCGCTACACACTTAAATTATGCTGATCAAAAAAAAAAAAAAAAGATTAAAAAAATACTATGAGAGGGACGGAGAGAGAGGGGTGGGGTTTTGGTGTGTGCCACACCTTTTGGGGGCAAAACACGATTGTAAGAGGGACTTTACCCAACAAATGCAATCAGTGTAACATGGTTTCTTGTACCCTCAATGAATCCCCAA
>CAUYRH010147088.1:0-34197 GCA_963574655.1 Perodicticus potto | reverse complement strand
ATCACTTGTTATGACTAGCAGTGACAAATATGGAACCGGACATTGACCATCTCATTAGCCAAAAGCAGGCTGGCCCATAGTTCCCATTGAAATACTGGTAAGTTTGTTGATTTAACTTTATTTGTTCTTCATTTTAAATATTATATTTGTTCCCGTTTTATTTTTTTACCTCAAAATAAGATATGTGGAGTGTACATAGGAATTTGTTCATAGCTGTTTTTTTTTAAACTATAGTCCGGCCCGCCAACAGTCTGAGGGACACTGAACTGGCCCCCTGTTTAAAAAGTTTGAGGACCCCTGCTCTAGGCTATATGACACTTAATGGCCTTCTTTCCATGCTTCCTCAAGCACCATTCCCCTCCAGCAGAGGGCACTGTGTACTTTTGTGATCTGGGTATTCTTCATTACTAGAGAACAATGCTCGAGCTTCCTCCATCAGGGGAACTGTGTCTACTGCAGCTCTGACATCTTTGAGAGAATTTTATGGAATGTGGTCAACCAACTAATTTAGTAAACAGCAAAAGTGGTTCCAAATGTGGTAAGACCCTAAAAATAGAGGAAGGAAATCTAATGTTCACTCTGAAGAGCTATGTTTGTAACAATACTATTCATCATAGCTAAATGGTGAAAACAACCGAATGTCTATCAAGTGTTATATAGATAAACAAAATATCGCAGAGGCATACTATTCAGCCCTGAAAAGGAATGACATGCTGACTCATGCTACAGTGTGGATGAACCTTGAAAACATGTTAAGAAGCCAGTCACCAGGCTCGGCGCCTGTGGCTCAAGCAGCTGGGGCGCCAGCCATGTACACCTGAGCTGGCAGGTTCGAATCCAGCCCAGGCCCACCAAACAACAATGACGGCTGTTTTGGTTGGCCCACCAACCAAAAAAATGGCCAGGCGTTGTAGTGGGCGCCTGTAGTCCTAGCTACTTGGGAGGCGGAGGCAGGAGACTTGCTTGAGCCCCAGGAGTTGGAGGTTGCTGTGAGCTATGATGCCACAGCACTCTACCCAGGGGGATAGCTTGAGGCTCTGTCTCAAAAAAAAAAAAAAGAAAAGAAAAGAAGCCAGTCACCAAAGTTCACATATTATATATTCCACTTATATGACATGTCCAGCAAGGGCAAATCTGTAGAGCACACAGGAGATTAGTGGTTGCCAGGGGCTGGGGAAACAGGGAATGAGGAGTGACTACTAGTGAGTAGTACGAGATTACTTTGGACGGTGAAGAAAATGTTCTAAAATTAGTGGGGATTCACAACTCTGTAAGTATACTAAAAACTGCTGAATTATACACTTTCAAAAGGGCAAATTTTATGGTCCATGAATTATGTCACCATAAAGCTGTTATGTAAAAAACTCATGCATGTATGTATAGATAAATTCATGGTGTTTCTTTATGCTAACCTTTCTACTTCTGCATATGTTTGAAATTTTTTATAATAAAAGTTGAAATGTCCACGTATGCTACCTTTTCATGGAGCTCTGGATTTTGAGAAAGCTTCAAAGTTAGGACAACTTTTTAAGTTACTCCCAAGTAACAAATCCCAGACCTGCAAATTGAGGGCTCCAGCATAATATGAATGGTAAATCAGTAAGGAAGGCTGGGTGGGGCAAAAGCCTGTATTCACCACACCTGTGGAAGGGGAACACCATTCCCTGCAGCTGCTACAATATATTCTTGACAGTACCTTGGGTCAAGTGGAGAACAAAGAAGAGGATCGCGGCTCCCCTCATCTTTTCCATCCTCCGTGTATCATCCGGGAACCAGTCTTCCGAAGAGCCTTCAAACTCAACACATGGATTCCGGATGCTGTGGAACCTGACGGTCTGTGAAGTCATACCCAGAAGGGGGAGGGGGGGTCCTCCACAGTGGGAAGGAGGAAGGGCTTGTATCCATGGACAAGGAAAAAGGGGCATTCTGGTGGCCTTGAACTAACAGCCTCTCTGCCCATGTCTCTTAGTTCTCCAGTGTCTTCTTCAATCTCACATGCTCTGAAGCCCGAAGACAGAATATTCACCGGGACTCATAGGTCCCAAGTGATAAAACCTCAACCAAATTAGCTTAAGCAAATTAGAAATAGCTGGAGTAGCCAGAGAAGGTGTGGGATCCATCAAGATATCACAGGAAAAAAGTATTGTTGTTTATTGTATCATATAAAATTATAATACCAAAAATAGCATAGACAAATTGATAATGTTAACATGGTTACGCATGCATCATTATTTCCCCTATTACATTTTATAAGTATTAAACTATTTTCAAAGAAAAAAATCTTTGAATTTTAGTGCCTTTAATTGCACTCTTTCCCTAGTTTTTCCCTGCAATTTTTTTTTAACTGTTGCTCTTGCTAGAGTGCAGTGGTGTCATCACCTCTCACTGTAACGTCCAACTCCTGTGCTCAAGTGATCCTCCTGCCTCTGCCTGAGCCTCCCGATTAGCTGGCATCCACCACCTGGCTAATTTTTTCTATTTTTATTTATTTATTTATTTTTGAGACAGAGTCTCACTTTGTCACCCTCAGTAGAGTACTGTAGTGTCACAGCTCACAGCAACCTCAGACTCTTGGGCTTAAGCAATTTTCTTGCCTCAGCCTCCCAAGTAGCTGGGACTACAGCTGCCCACCACAATGCCTGGCCTTTTTTTTAGAGATGAGGTCTTGCTCTGGCTCAGACTGGTCTCAAACTCCTGAGCTCAGATGACCCACTCGCCTCGGCCTCACAGAGTGCTAGGATTACAGGTGTGAGCCGGGCCAAATTTTATCTATTTTTAGTAGAGGCAGGGGTCTCACTCTTGCTCAGGATGGTCTTGAACTTCTGACCTCAAATAATCCTCCTGCCTTGGCCTCACAGAGTGCTAGAATTATAGGTGTTGAGTCACCATGCCCAGCCTATTTTCTTCATTTTTATTCTGCACCAAGTCCTACAAATTATGTAACTACCCCTGCCCTTGAGACCTCATGTTCTTGCGCTGGGTGCAGTGGCTGGGATAGAGGACAGCTGTTGTGGGCAAAAAATTACACAAAAAGTTACATAGCAGTATCCCGGGCAGCTCAGGTATATGACTTTGCCAGAGCTACCATAACAAAGTCCCACAAAATGGGTGGTGTAAAACAACAGAAATGTACCATTGAACAACATGGGGTTAGGGGTACGGTCACACCACACAGTTAAAAATCCACATTTAACTTTGAATCTCCCAAAAACTTTAGTAATTTTTGCAATTACTAAAGTCCTTACCAATAACACAAACACCAATTAACACATATTTAGTATGTTATACTAAATATAATATACTATAATTCTAGTATAATATACTATACTATACTATTCTAATATAATATACTATAATTCTATATTATAATACTATACTAAATATTATATACTATATTCTCACAATAAATGAGAAAAAAATGTTAAGAAAATCCCAGAGAAGAGAAAATATATTTATTATTTATTACGTGGAAGTGACCATCATAAAGGCCTTCATCCTCACCATCTTCATGTTGAGTAGGCTGAGGAGGAAGACGAAGAGGAGGGGTGGGTCTTTCTGTCTCAGGAATAGCCAAGGTGGAAAAGGTGGAAGGAGAGATAGGCACACATAGTATCACTTTTAATGAAAAAAATCCCTGTATAAGTAGACCTGGAAGTCTGAGATCAAGATATCAATAGGGTAGCCGGGTGTTGTGGCAGGTGCCTGTAGTCCCAGCTACTCGGGAGGCTGAGACAAGAGAATCGTCTAAGCCCAGGAGTCGGAGGTTGCTGTAAGCTGAGACACCCCGGCACTCTACTGAGGGAGATAAAATGAGACTCTGTAAAACAAAAACAAAAAAAAAAAAGATAGAAGAGGGTTAGTTCTTTGTGAGGGTCATGAGCAAAGGCTGTCTTCTAGTATTTAACCTGCAGGTAGCCATCTTCTCCTTGAGAACCAAATTTCCTATTACAAGGTCACAGGTCACATTGGATGAAGGGTCACCCTAATGACCTGGTTTTGACTTTGTTACCTCGAAGATCCTATCTCCAGATATATTCTGAGGCATGAGGGTGGGGGGTTAGCCCTTCAAGATACGAATGTCAGGGGGGAAACACAATTCAATCCATTACATCAGGTAATTTCTCTAAAATACCTTCAAAAAAATAAAACTAGAACAAAAAATAACAGACAGAATATATAAAACAACACAAAACGCAACACCCTCAGCATAACCAGAAGACAGAAAATGTCCGGATTCAAACGACCAGTAAATAGGAAAATAAATGCTAACCCAGTTCCATTTCCTTTGCTTCTGCTACTGACCTTTGTAAAGAGGAATCTTGGCAGCCGAAGGTGATCTGAAATCTCTATGATGTATTTGGAAGTGCTAAAATTGTGTCCTGGTAGATTAGATCAAATACCCAAGATTGCGGAAACCCTGGGAAAGGAGATTGGTAGAATTGCCATAGAGCAATGCCCTGGGAAGGGCTGTGTGTGGGCTGGAGCGAAGGTTCTTGGGAGCTGTTTACCAAGAAGATTTTACACAACACTGAGGGCGAATAGAGTCAGCACCAAACTCAAGATGCACAGCTCCTTAACGTTTTTTTCTTTTTTGAGACAGAGTCTCACTCTGTTGCCCTCAGTAGAGTACTGTGGCGTCACAGCTCACAGCAACCTCAAATGCTTGGCCTTAAGCTATTCTCTTGCCTCAGCCTCCCAAGTAGCTGGAACTACAAGTGCCTGCCACAACGCCTGGCTATTTTTTTGTTACATTTGTCATTGTTGTTTAGCTGACCCAGGCTGGGTTTGAACCCACTAGCCTGGGTGTATGTGGCTGGCACCTACCGACTGAGATACAGGTACCGTCTCCTGAA
This sequence comes from Perodicticus potto, assembly GCA_963574655.1. NCBI lineage: Eukaryota > Metazoa > Chordata > Mammalia > Primates > Lorisidae > Perodicticus > Perodicticus potto. The sequence goes on along the minus strand of CAUYRH010147088.1, from coordinate 29,344 downwards.
CTTTTTTTAAGAGACAAGGTCTTCCTCAGTCACCTAGGCTAGAGTGCAGTGGCAGCGTCATAGTTCATTGCAGCCTGGAACTCTTGGGCAAAAGATCTGCACCACCACACCCAGCCCCCATAACTTCTGATCCCCACAGCACACTCCTGCAGCCTTCCCCAATCTTCCTCATCTTAGGGGTGTCAAAGATTCTTTAAAAGAAAATGATATTGGGCTGGGCATGGGGATTCAAGCCCGTAATCCTAGCACTCTGGGAGGCCAAGGCGGGTAGATTGCCTGAGCTCACAGGTTTGATTGAGACCAGCTTCAGCAAGAGCCAGATCTCTTCTCTAAAAATAGCCAGGCATTGTGCCGCTGCCTGTAGTTCCAGCTACTGGGGAGGCTGAGGCAAGAGAATCACATGAGCCCAAGGGTTTGAAGTTGCTGTGAGCTAGGACACCATGACACTGTACCAAAGGCAACAAAGTGAGACTCTGTGTCAAAAAAAAAAAAAAGAAAAAGAAAAAAAGAAACTATATTCAGGCATGAGCATTGCAAAGGCAATACATGTAGATAGATTCGGGGTGATAGAAGAAGATAAGGATTTCTTCAGGAGAAATGAAGAGGGTTACACAAGTTGTTTTAAGACAATTATCCTTGGCTACAAGAACCAATCACAAGGGTAGCAACATTCCAAGGTTGCACGGGCAATTGGAGGGCAGCTGTCCTGGTAGAATTTTTTTTGTTTTTTTTTTTTTTGGCCAGAGCTGGGTTTGAACCCGCCACCTCTGGCATATGGGGCCAGTGCCCTACTCCTTTGAGCCGCAGGCGATGCCCAGAATTATTTTTTGTATGAAGTTGTGGAGGCCTTTGTGTGAGGCTGTGGCTTCTGCGGTCTTTGGTGATAGTTCTTGTTATCAAGCAGATTTCATAAAAAACCTCCCTTCGGGGGTGGCGCCTATGGCTCAAAGGAGTAGGGCACCGACCCCATATCCCGGAGGTGGCGGGTTCAAACCCAGCCCCGGCCAAAAACTGCAAAAAAAAAAAAAACCTCCCTTCATAGTTTTCCCCTATTCCATTTGTCAGGATTTGACACAAGCGCCTTCATTTTGACTTTGATAACTTTCATAGCAGCAGATCCAACCTTCCACTTGTTTGGGCAGAAATTGGGGGTTCCATTCCAGATGTCTTGTTCTTGCCCACCTCATAACCCATCCATAAGGAAGTCTTCTCAGCTCTGTTTTTACATTAATCCCCAAATCTGCCACCTTCCCCATCTCCACTCCCCCATTTAAACCAGTCCAATGAAATGAGAGTCCAACAAAATGCCCTTAACATTCCTGGTCACTACTGAATTGCAACTCATTCCATAACCAAATCTTCGCCCACTCCTCTCCAACTCACCCCTTCCCTTTTCTCCTATCTCCTCCCATCACCAAAGGAGGAAAATATGAGCTGTTGTGCAACCTAAGTGTGCCATGGAGCACACCTGTGATTTACTAATTGCCTTTACATGCTTATCCTCTGGCTGATTTCTCTCATTTCCAGGCAGCTTTAAGAATCTAGACATGAGAGAAAAACATCTATTTTTATGCAGTCACCCAGGTCTACAGTGAGAGTCAACTATTTGTGTATGTGTGTGTGTGTGTGAAGACCAGATAGAAAATACTTTAGGATTTGCCGCCCACATATTTCTCTGTAGCATATTATTATTGTTGTTGCCATTCTTTTTTTTTTTGCAGTTTTTGGCCAGGGCTGAGTTTGAACTTGCCACCTCCAGCATATGGGGCTGGCACTCTACTCCTTTGAGCCACTGGTGACATTAATATGCTTCATTATTTATTATTTTTTCTGTCTTTTATTAAGTCATAGCTGTGTGTATTAATGCAATCATGGTGTACAATGTGCTGGTTTTATATACAATTTGAAATATTTTCATCAAACAGGTTAACTTAGCCTCTACGGCATTTTGTTGTTACAATTCTTTAAAAATATAAAAATCATTTGGGCAGCACCTGAAGCTCAGTGGGTAGGGCGTGGGCCACGTACACCCAGGCTGGCGGGTTCAAACCTGTCCTGGGCCAGCTAAACAGCAATGACAACTGCAACAACAACAACAAAAATAGCTGGGCACTGTGGCGGGTGCCTGTAGTCCCAGCTACTTGGGAGGCTGAGGCAAGAGAATCACTTAAGTCCAAAAGACTTTGAGGTTGCTGTGAGCTGTGACGCTACAGCACTCTACTGGGAGCAACATAGTGAGACTCTGTCTCAAAAAAAAAAAAAAAGTAAAAATCCTTGGAAGAAAAATAATAAAACCAAAATGTAGAATGTAAATGTCTTAACACAATAACTAAGAAAATGCCATGAAGGCTATTTTAACCAGTTTGATGAAAATATTTCAAATTGTGTATAAAACCAGCACATTGTACACCATGATTGAATTAATGTACACAGCTATGATTTAATTAAAAAAAATAAAACCAATAAATGGTTCTTTGAGAAAATTAACAAAATATAAAAATCCCAAGCCAGCCTGATTAGGGTTGAAAAGACAGAAGCCACACATTGCCAATATCAGAAATGAGAATAGACATCATTATGGATACCACAGACATTGAAAAGAAAATAAGTGTACAATATTAACAGCTTTTTTCCAATTAACCTTACAAGTTAAATAAAACGGGTGGCGCCTGTGGCTCAGTGAGTAGGGCGCCGGCCCCATCTACCGAGGGTGGTGGGTTCAAACCCGGCCCCAGCCAAACTGCAGCAAAAAATAGCTGGGCGTTATGGTGGGTGCCTGTAGTCCCAACTACTCGGGAGGCTGAGGCAGGAGAATCGCCTAAGCCCAGGAGTTGGAGGTTGCTGTGAGCTGTGACTCCATGGCACTCTACCGAGGGTGATAAAGTGAGACTCTGTCTCTAAAAATAAATAAATAAATAAATAAAATGAACAAATTTCACAACAGACACAACTAACAAACTAACAAAGCTTACTCAAGAAGAAATAAATAACCTGAATAGCTCCATACCTATTTTAAAAATTGAATTTGTGGGTACTAATATCCCCCCAAAAAAACCTCAAAGCTGGGCAGCGCCTGTGGATCAAAGGAGTAGGGCACCAGCCCCATATCCCGGAGGTGGTGGGTTCAAACCCAGCCCTCGCCAAAAACTGCAAATAATAATAATAATAATAATGATAATAAAATAAATAAAATAAACCTCTTCCTCTTAATGGAAAAAAAAAAAAAAAAAAAAACCTCAAAGCCCAGCTGGTATTATGGGTAAACTCTGCCCATATTTAATGAAGAAATATCACCAATTCTTCACAAACTCTCCAAGAAAAGTTGAAGATGAGGGAATACTTCACAAGGCATTCTATAAGACCAGTATTATTTCTTTCTTTCTTTTTTTTTTTTTTTTTGAGATAGGATCTTGCTCTGTTGCCCCAGCTAAGGTAGAGACCAGTATTACCTTGATACCAAACCAGATAAAGATATTATAGGAAAAGAAAACTATAGACAATATCTTTCATAAGCATAAACATTCTTAAAATTTTAGCAAACTGGGCAACACCTGTGGCTCAGTGAGTAGGGCACTGGCCCCATACACCGAGGGTGGCGGGTTCGAACCTGGCCCCGTCCAAACTGCAACAAATAGCCGGGCGTCGTGGCAGGCGCCTGTAGTCCCAGCTACTTGGGAGGCTGAGGCAAGAGAATTGCCTAAGACCAAGAGCTGGAGGTTGCTGTGAGCAGTGATGCTGTGGCACTCTACCAAGGGCAATAGAGTATGACTCTGTCTATACAAAAAAAAATTTTTTTAAGCAAACTGAACCTAACAATATGTTCATATATGTGTGTGTGTGTGTGTATTCAGTTATTGTTATTTGGGATTCATTGAGGGTACAAAGAATTAGGTTACACTGATTGCATTTGTTAGGTAAAGTCCCTCAATCCAACAATATTTTTTAAAGGAACAAGAATTAAGTAGAGTTTATTTTAGGAACGCAAATTACTGAAAATTGACAGCATCAAAGGCACCCAAGGGTTAGGAAAGAAGGTGCTGTCTGGGTGGTACTAAGAGGATGGCCGGAGGGAGCAGGCAGGTAGCAGCTGCCCCAGTGGATCTGGGGGGATTTTCTGTGACCTCCCTCCCTTTCTTTTGCTCTATTTTGTTTCTTCTTCTTTATTTATTTATTATTAAGTCATATACACATAGATCATGAATACATTTATGCATATGTGGGGTACAAGGTGTTGATTTTTTTAAATACAATTTGACATGCTTACATCAAACCAATCAATATAGATTACTTTGTCACCCTCGGTGGAGTGCCTTGGCGTCACAGCTCACAGCAACCTCCAGCTCTTGGGCTTAGGCGATTTTCTTGCCTCAGCTTCTCTAGTAGCTGGGACTACAGGCACCCACCACAACGCCCGGGTATTTTTTGTTGCAGTTTGGCCTGGGCCGGGTTCAAACCCGCCACCCTTGGTATATGGGGCCAACGCCCATCTTGCTCTATTTTCTGTTTCTTTCTCCCTCTGAGGAAAGATTTCTGAGCTCTTTTTGTAGCTGCTGGCATCTCAGGGGATAATTGAGGAGGCTGCCCTCCTGCCACTGGAGCTGGGTTTGCTCCTTAGCCTTCCGCACATACTCTCAGGACCTTTCTCCAGGGTAGGTCTCAGCCGCTCCCCATCCCAGCACAAAGAAGACCCCAGTGGTGCTTGTAAATGCTCATATGTTTGTCATACAGGCACCTTTTCACTTGTTTTTAAAATTTAATTTAAAAAGTAATCTCTACATGCACAAGTTTATTTTTTAGTTTAGCTGTTTTGTTTTGTTTTGTTTTTGAGACAGAGTTTCACTATGTCACCCTCGGTAGAGTGCAGTAGCGTTACAGCTCACAGCAACCTCCAACTCTTGGGCTTAAACGATTCTCTTGCTTCAGCCTCCTGAGTAGCTGTGACTATTTTTTGTTGCAAAAAACAAAACACTGGCTATTTTATTTTTTTTGCGGTTTTTGGCTGGGGCTGGGTTTGAATCCACCACCTCCAGGACATGGGGCCGGCGCCCTACTCCTTTGAGCCACAGGCGCCGCCCCACCCAGCTATTTTTTGTTGCAGTTGTCATTGTTATGTAGCTGGGCCAGACGGGTTAGAACCCGACAGCCACGGTGTATGTGGCTGGCGCTGTAACTGTGCTAAGACCAACTGACCAACCGCAGAGCCTATTTTGTAGTTTTTCTAATTTGTATACATTTATGGAGTACAAGTGTAATTTTGTCACTTGTGATATATTGTGCAGTCAGGGCTTTTAGTGTATCAATCACCTGAGTAACATAATTTGTAGCCATTTGCATACCCAAGTTTGAAACAACTCAATACAAAAGTTAATAAGGTAAAAACCAATTCTCCATTCACTCACAATGGTCTCTTACCCATATTAAACAAGACTTAAAGGTGCCTCCTACCCTCTTTAGAGACATTCATACATATAACATTCTGCACTCTGTGTCTGGCTTTCTTTGCTTTTACTCAGCAAACTATCCTGGAGGGTTTTATATAGGATTATGTAAGACTTTCTCATTTTTGATGCCAGAACAATGATCCATTTTATGAATGTATAGATACTAGATGCAAATGAATATACACCAATATTCTATTTGCATGAAGTTCAGAAAAAGGCAATATTTTCACAATTTAAGACAGAAGTTACCTCGTTAGAAGATCTGGCCAGTGACTGAGGGGGTAAGGGGCTTCTGGGGTGCTGGTCAGGCTGTTTCTTTTCTTTTTAGAGAGGCGGTCTGACTCTGTTGCCCAGGCTGGAGTGCAGTGGAACGATCATAGTTCACTGTAACCTTGAAACTCCTGGGCTCAAGACATCTTCATACCTCAGCCTCCCCAGTAGCTGGGACTACAGGAGCGGCCACTATGCCCCACCCAGCTTTTCTCTGCACTCAGCAACAGTTATACAAGTGCTCGCACATTTCATTGAAATGTACACTTGTGATTTCTGCACATTTCTGTATACTATGCTTCCATATTACAAAGCTTAAGTCCACCGACGGAGAGGTATATATAGAGGGAAATAACCATGGGTCCATATGGTAAATGAATTTAGGACTCAAGTATCTCACTTTCTAGTGACAGCTGAGCCCGGAGCAGCCCGGGCTGCCTGCCTGCTAATCCTCGTGCAATAACCCTGGACTCTCCTGTTCCCTCATCTGTAAAATGCTAATAATAATACAACTGCTCAATAGAGTTGTTGCAAAGATTGGATGTCATCTATGTAAAGTGGGTAGAAGGGCCCCGTTGTCTCTTTCTTATTTATTTATTTTTTATTTTTACATATACATATGTTAATTAGGTTTCCACTTTTTGCCTTCACAGAATTTAAAAGGCTTAAAATTTAATAACAATAACAATGTTTAAGATAAGGACTAGAAACAAAAACCACGTAAAGAATGAACGAAGATAAATACATTCAGAAAACAGACGATTACTGCATCAAAATATTAAGCAATATTAATAATAATAATGCCAAGAAAGTAACGTTCACATTGTCAAATAAGAGTATGTCTATTATAGAATGCTTTGACTCTGAGGCTCAGTGCCCCGCTCTCTTAACAGGTGCTTGATTAACGCCGAGACCAAATTGCCACAAAACTGTAATTGTTACAAGGAAAAAAATCCTCCTCGTTGCTCATTAAAGAAAAATTTGGGGTGAAATATCTAAGGCCGGCCTCCTTCAGAAAGGTAAGCTCACGAAAGAGAGTGGTCACAGGTGCTGGAGCGCGGGTAAAGGTGATTCCCTCCACTCGACCGCGTCCGCTCACTAGTAGAGATCCACTTTCTACAGCCTATGTCTCCTTTAAGTGGAGACCTGACGTCAGCCCCCTACGCAGCGCAGCCTACCTTAGCAACGCCCCCACCGTTCTACTGGAAGGCCACAATAGGCTGGCCCGCCCTGGGAGGCTCCGCCCCACTCCCGCGTTCGGCCCCGGGCGGCCGGAGACAGTCGGGCCAGGTGGGAACGGTGATTGGCTGCGGGGTCCGCCCTCCAGAAAGCCCCTCCGGGCCCGCGTAGGCTGCGCGTTCGGGGTGGGAGGGGCGCGGCGCCGCGGCTGCAGCCGCGGCCGTCTCTGTCCGCCCGCCCGCCCGCCCGCCGGTCCTTCCTGCAGCCCGCCTGCTGGACAGGGCCGGCCCGGCCCGCCATGGAGTCCTACGACATCATCGCCAACCAGCCTGTGGTCATCGACAACGTGAGGCCCGGCAGCCAGGGGGAGGGCGGGCGCTCCGCCCCCGGGGGCGCACGCGGCGGCGCGGGGAGGGTCCCCCGCCCGCCTCGACTCATCCTCCACTCACTGCCAGTCTGCTGCCCCCGGCTAACCTGCTCAGTTCCCAAGGGCTCGCGCACCCACCTGGCCCTGGAGCCCTGGCCTTGCGGCCAGCCCCCTCGCCAGCATCGCGGAGCCCCTTCCCTTAGTCCTTCACAAGCAGGGAGGGAAAGTCCAGGAAACCTGGAGTGGCATTCAGAAGGCCAATTAGTGTACCTGTGCTTCAGGCCAGGAACACACTTAACACCCTTCTCTGTGGAGTCGCTAGGCAGGTTTTGACCCCAGCTCCTTTGCCTATTCTTTGGCCCTGGCTTTAACTGCCTGGTGGAGTTGGGATTTGCATTTGTCTTTTTGCACAGTGTTGGCCTCATCTTTTGGAGGAGGTTGGCCTGGTGATCTCAACAGCAGCACGTCCCAAGGGGCTGCACCTTGAGGCAAAAAATGCAAGTTACTGTCTGCTAGCCACATGTCCACCACCACTAGGTTGGCCTTTTCGCTACTTTGACCCTCTTCTGAATTGCTCCCTGCACTGAGCAGAATATTCCACACCCAGCAGGAGAGTATATAGAGTTCAGGGCCACTCTTCCCAGACCGACAAGCAGTTTAGGGTAATTGTCTGGAAACCTCAGAGGAAAGATGTCTGGCTTCTTGTGGCCTTGTCCTTCAGTACTGGGGCTGGGCTTGCTTTCAGCTGCCCTGGTGGATTTCTGGCCTCAGACCCCTGATATGGGAAGAAGATAAGGGCTAGCGGGGAATCTGTGGATCTGCCCCTAACTAAGTATTTGTCTCTGGAGTGTGGGCCTTGGATGTCTTGATAATGACTCACTTCTCTTTCTGGGATCTGTCTCCCTCCCACATGACTCTGTAGGGTCCTTGGATGGCTGTCTTTTTTGGAGTACCCACGTGGGCTCACTTGAGTCATAGAAGGAGATTTTTAAAAAGGGTACTAAAACTGGGTTTGGGGATGTGCTGTCACACCAACTCTCCAGGCTACAAGAAGGACCAGGCTCCTTCCTTTCTTGGTGGGCAAGTAATTCTTTTAGGCTAATCAACAGGCTTATGAGTTCAGAGGGCAGCTGCTTGGTGCCTCTGTAACTTGAAGGTGTTTATTATGGGTGAAGACCTGGAGGATTGTGATGAAGATTGGAAGAAGGGGGGATTGAAAAGCTGGTTCCTTCTCTGGGTGGGAAGTTTCTAAATACCGGGTTATTTGGGGGATTCTAAGTCCAGCTTCCAGGCAGGAGCAGTGACAGAACCAAGTCATTCTCCTTGTAGTCTGTAGTGTAGCCACTAGAGGAAGGTACCAGTTGTCACATGCACCCAGTGGTCTTCCCCAGAAGGCCCTATATTGGTCCATGTCAGTTGGGGTCGAGTAGGAGAGAGCTGTTGGGGGGGGAAATACATTTTGAGGGGTTTCTTCTCACTGCCTTCTAAGTGTAGCTTAGACCTGGCCCATGAGTGTCTAGAGGAGAATGTACTTCATGGTTTCTCAATCTGTGTGTTATTGACATTCTGGGCTGGATAATTATTGGTAGTGGAGTCTGGCCTGTGCATTGTAGCAGTATCCCTGGCTTCTATCACTAGATATCAGTAGAACCACCCCACATGCCTCCCTCACCAGTTGCCAGACTTTGCTAAATGTTCCCAGGGATAGGGGATGCAAAATTGCCTCCAGTTTCGAACCCCTGGTATGCTTATAAATAAATGATCTTGTCTTCTGGCTGCATGCTCTGCATGCTGTGTGGAGGGGGAGCCAGCTCTCCCCACTGCAGGGCAGTATCTTCATCTGGAGGTCAATATTGGGAGCTAAACATTGTTTTTCCTTGCAGGGTTCAGGGGTGATCAAGGCTGGCTTTGCAGGAGACCAGATTCCCAAATATTGTTTCCCGAACTAGTAAGTGTTGCTGAGACAGCAGCCCTAACCCTTTTGTTTGCTTCCCTTGAGAACATTGGCCCTGTGTCAAGCTGTCTTTGAGGACAACTCTTGCCCCTACCTCTAAGGGAAAACACCAACTTGTGAGGTTTATATGACCAAGAGAGCTCCAAAAGGGCAAGGCAGGGGCTCTGGCTTTCCTCTTCCTTTTTGGGATCTCTCATTTTGGTCTCTCCTTGAGCAAGTGGAGAAGCAGCCCGCATTCCCCCAGGGATGGGGCGTGGTAGCAGCTGCAGAATAATAGGAAGGTATCTCCAAAGGGAGCCCTAAACTTGGAGCAGAACAAACGGGGAGTTATACAGGTAACTCCCAGCCACCCCTTCCTCCCTAGAAATGTTTTTGTTTTTTGTTTTCTTTTCAGGGCTTATTTATTTTCAAACTAGAAAATGTTTTGTTTCAGTCAGGGGAGGTCTTTCCCTGGATGGTGCTGGTGGTGGCAGGAATAAGAGGGAGGTACAAACCCAGAGAGACTCTAGAATGCTCCTTAGGCCAGCCTAGCTCTGAGGAGTGCCTCTTCCCAAATCCTGGAGGTTTTGGAATTATTGACCTAAGAGGGGGGCAGAGGAAGACCCCAAGGCCCCCAAAGTGTCTTGCTATATTGAAAGCCCTAGGCCTGATTGGTGGGCAGAGCCAGCATGGAGCACCTTAGCTTCCGCTTTCCTCTCTAAATTCTATGTGGGTGTAATGAAAGGTTCCTGTTGATGTGTGGGGAGCTTGAGTGAAATTTTGGAGTGGTAGCTCATCAGATCCTATAGTTTCCAAGAACCAGCTCTGTGTTCCAGTAGCCCTAGCAGTGGGAAGGGACAGCATCTGCTATGTAAGGGAGCCTTGGCCTGGCTTCGTAGGGCTATTCTCCCTCTGCCTGCTGCACATGAGGACAGTCTGCCACCCTGAAATCAAGAGCATGGGCTGAGTCATTGTGGCTGCAGGAGGCTGACCCTCTGCCAGGGCTGGTCATGGAGGCTGGGATTCCTCCCTAGACACTCAGCCCTTTCTGAGAGGGACATCGTTCCTTCTGACCCCAAGCCTCCTGTCCTGCCAAGGCCCACTCTATAGGTCCATTTCTCACAGGCCCTAGTTCCAACTTGTGCCTCATGGTCATGTCCTGGTGCTTCTGGTGCTTTGGAGGACAGTTACCCTCTGGACCATTGGATTGAACTTTGGTGTTCCTGGACACAAGTTCAGCCATGGCCCCTGCCCACCTTATTGACTTTATCTGTCCTCACAGTGTTGGGCGGCCTAAGCACATGCGAGTAATGGCTGGAGCCCTAGAGGGGGACCTCTTCATCGGTCCAAAAGCAGAGGTAAACACCGTGGAGTCTGCCCTTCCCTGTGTTTGGGTTCTTAGTCACAGGAGTGACCACTGGCCAGCAGGCAGAGAGCTCTCTTCTTGGGCCTCTGTCTGTAAGTGCCCTCTTGGTCCCCTCCTCCATCACATACCAGCTGTGAAGTGCTGCCATGTGCACCTTCCCTCTGTAGAGAGGGGTGATGGTTCCAGTTGTGGGGAGCATGGGTAGACCTCATCATGTCCTGTCTTTTAGAAGTTATTTGGAAGCTACAGAGGAAAAAAGTGATTCAAACATGATTTAAGAGTCAGAATCACCCCGACTTGCCGAGAGCTCTGACAGGGTCATGGGGACAGCCTCTCATGCTCTAGCTGTGATGACTGGCATAGGAGCTGCAGGGCCAGATCACAGCCTTAGGAGGAGTGGGTGAGGGTGTGGGGAGAATAGCCAACCAAGCTGGGCAGTGTACTTTGGGCACCTGGGGAACACTGCTGGGGTGAGAGGCACAGTTCTGGCCTGGAGAGAAGGGAAGCCTAAACTGGGGGCGCAGATGTAGGGCTCTTAGGTCAGTAGGAATCAAAGTGGGTGAGAGGAACTAAGTTGTGCTCAGCAAGAAGAGGTGCACCTGGGGAACATCATAATGCAGATGAAGGCAGCATATGGGTCCAGGAGGCTGTCAAGGATCAGCTGAAGGGCTGGCTGGGGAGGGATGGTGGGCACAGGTGACGGCAGGAGGGGCCATATTGGATCGGCCAGGAAAAGGCACTGGCACTGACTGGAATTGGTGGGTTGGAGGCTGGTGTCTGTGGGGAGAGCATGGAGAGAGCATGCACAGTGACAGTGGAGGAGTGAGGTGCTTGCTGTGGGGTGGGGGCGGGGGCATTGTTGCCCTCTCTGATCCCTACCAGCTGAGGCCAGCTAGTCTCTGAGAGCTGGAGAAGCTGCTGGACAGATGAGCCTGTGCTGAGTTCAGGTCCCACTCAGGTGGTTCTAGTCAGGGCAGTTGGGGGACGGTTTCCAGAAGGGTGTAAAGCACCTGCTGGGCGAGGGCCCTGATGCCACACCTGGCCTTCCCACCCCCTTCCCAGGAGCACCGTGGGCTGCTGACCATCCGCTACCCCATGGAGCATGGTGTGGTGCGAGACTGGAATGACATGGAGCGCATTTGGCAATACGTCTACTCCAAGGATCAGCTGCAGACCTTCTCAGAGGAGGTGTGGCAGCCGGCCCCTCCCACCGTGCCCTCTGCCGCCTCTGCTTCCTTTCTGGTCGGGCTCCCACATTTGCTCCCTGCATGTTGAGAGAGGAACATGTCTTTTCACGGTGTGTCTGGTGTACATACACAGCCAGGCAAAATTTTCCAGAAAGAGCTGGCTCTTTGGAAGAGTGACTGCTGGCAAATAACAGGATGGTGCCCTCAAGAAGGAGAGGATGCCACATGTGCCTATGCTCAAGTGAGGGTCTAGCATGTTGCCTTTGTGTGTGCCACAACTCTCCTATCTGTCGTAGCATCCTGTTCTTCTCACGGAGGCCCCTCTCAACCCAAGTAAGAACCGGGAGAAGGCAGCAGAGGTGTTCTTTGAGACCTTCAACGTGCCAGCTCTGTTCATCTCCGTGCAGGCCGTGCTCAGTCTGTGAGTGCTCCCTAAACCCTGGGCTCCTGAGTCCCCATCCTCAGCTCCTACTTGGGCATCTGGCTTCCCTAGAGAAATAGCCACTTGATAACTGTTCCTTTAGGGAGTCTGTCAAGTCCCAGGGTCCCTTCTGGGGTGAGGAGGTCCCCGTGCCTCAGTGGCTGAGGTGAGGGATGCTGACCTGGTGACAGGTACGCAACAGGACGCACGACAGGAGTGGTTTTAGACTCGGGGGACGGGGTCACTCATGCAGTCCCCATCTATGAGGGCTTTGCCATGCCACATTCCATCATGCGGGTGGACATTGCTGGCCGTGATGTCTCCCGCTATCTCCGGCTGCTGCTGCGTAAAGAAGGGGTCGACTTTCACACCTCAGCTGAATTTGAGGTTGTCCGGACTATCAAAGAGGTGACAAGGGGCAGGCGGGCATGGTCATGACCTGGGGTGGGTAAAGCAGGGGTGGGAACAATTTTGAGCCCTGGGCTGTGGGGAGTTCTGGCTCCAGCCTTCTGAGGGTTGCACCCCTGCTCTCTACAGCGAGCCTGCTACCTCTCCATCAACCCACAGAAGGATGAGGCCCTGGAAACAGAGAAAGTGCAGTACACCTTACCAGATGGCAGCACGCTTGACGTAAGTGGCCAGGCCTGGCATGGGGGCGGGGGGGTGGGATGCTAGGGATTTCCTGGAGGAAAAGGAGGCCTGGCTTTCTGGGGTACCCGTCTGCCTCGACTTTGTGCTCCAAAGGTGGGGCCTGCACGATTCCGGGCCCCCGAGCTGCTATTCCAGCCAGACCTGATAGGGGAGGAAAGCGAGGGGCTCCATGAGGTGCTGGCCTTTGCCATCCACAAATCCGACATGGACCTTCGCCGGACTCTGTTTGCCAACATCGTGCTCTCGGGTGGCTCAACACTTTTCAAAGGTAATGTGGTCTTAGAGGAGGTGGTAAGACAAGGCTGTGGGCAGCTGGACCCTTGGAGATTGTGTCCCCCTCCCCAGAGCATAGAAACATGACCATTTTCCATTGGCTTTTTGTTAGTCCTCAGCACTTTTTTATAAGACCCAAATTTAAAGTTAAATTTTATTTCCTCTGAGCATATTGTAGGTGTCAGGTGAGAAAGTGCCTGGGGTCAGGCAGAGTGGCATGATGTGGGATTTTGTTTCACATGGCCTTTCTGAGGAGCTGGTCCACTTGCAGCTGTGGAACTGGATCTTTTCTCTCTTGAAGTGGCTTGCCCCTTCTCTTAATCATGGGGAGAACTACCAAGAGGGACAGCAGCAGCTGGTGGGGAGGGGGCTGAAGGTTGGATTCAGGGAGCTAGTAGCAAGGAGGACGGACATGGTTCCTGGGCTTTGCCAGCCTTGTGTTCACAGGCTTTGGCGACCGATTACTAAGTGAAGTGAAGAAGCTCGCCCCAAAGGATGTCAAAATCAAGGTGAGTTTCCTGGAAGTTCCCCTGGGGCATGGGAGTGCTGGGCAACCTTGGCCTAGGAAGGAAAGGCAAATGCCCCCTCCAGACCCATTCTCACATCCATGCTTACCCAGCCCTGCTCCTCCTAATTTGGTTGTGCCCACACCTCCTATCTGCTGCTCTGGCTGCCTAGCTTCAGGCTCTGGGAAGATGCCCCTAGGCTGGGAGGGTGGCTGCTGTGTGAGGACTGGGCATTTATGTGGCCACTTGTCTCCTCTAGATCTCAGCTCCTCAGGAACGGCTGTACTCCACGTGGATCGGGTAAGGCAGGGCTCAAGGGGAGGGCTCTGGGAGTAGACCATTTTACCCTGGATGTTTCTCCCAGGGTTGACCAAGGCCAGGTGGAGGTGGGTGGATTTCCCTCCCAGGTAAGGGAAATGGAGCTCTTGAGTACCCAGGGAAGGCAGTTGGCTTAGCTAACAGGTCCACAAGAATACTATCCCTCCATCCTCACAGTATACCATCCCTCCATCCTCACAGTGGCTCCATCTTGGCCTCGCTGGACACTTTTAAGAAGATGTGGGTGTCCAAAAAGGAGTATGAAGAGGATGGCTCCCGTGCTATTCATCGCAAAACCTTCTAGTGCCCCAGGAGGGCGGAGCATGTAGGGAGAATGAGAGGAAGGGGGAGCCAGAGCCCTTAACCCTTTTTGGTCTGGGCTTATATATTAGGCCTAGGGTCCCTTGCATGCCCTGAACCCCCTGGGTAGGTGGTGCAGGAGTGCTCTCCTGCAGCCCTCTCTCTCTCACATGCACACATACACACAGAATAACATTAGCTGCGTGGGTGGGAATCTTGAGCTGGATCATAGGAGCCCAGTGTTGGGTTGTTCTGGGTGTTCCTTTGGCTGGCCAGTCAGGCCTGTGCTTCCTTCTTCCCACTCTTCGGGGCTGCTTCCTGGAGCTCACAGGCCCAGAGTGCCAGGATGCCTGTGTGACGAGCCTTGGGGAATGGGTAGCAGCTCCCGCATCCATTGCCACTTCCCCTTCTTGACCGACAGGGCAGCCTAGACTCTTTCACACGCTGTTCTCCTGGGCCGAGCTCTGACATAGGGCTGAGTACTGGGTAGTCTTCTATCCCCAGCAAGGGGATGTTGTCCTAGGGCAGACTCTTTGGAGCCAGGGCAGCGGATGTTCAGGGGTCCCAGTTGTCATGCTCTCCCCTTCAAAGCACTTCATTGACTTGCTGCTCCTTCCCCTTTACCCCTAGTTCCCTGGATGGGAAAGGGTTAATGGTCTTCATTTGTTAAAGGAAAGCCATTTAATCAGGAGTGAGACCTGAGGAAGTCAGGGGACATTTCCTTCTCCACCTCCCTAAGAAAGAGGTGTCACTTTTGCTAAGGACAGGACTCCACCTCCCTCTTCCAGATATGTACAATAATTTATCACAGTTGCCTGAAAAAAATTTTTTTTGTAAATCATTATAGTAATAATTATGGACAAGGCACGACGTATGGCTCTGTTTTCGTGTGGTTCTTTGTGCTGATGTTTGCTAATCCTTCTCTGGGGACTTTCAGAGAAAGGACCAGAGAGAATGCAGTGTGGCAGAGGCTCTAGCTCAGAAGCGGGAGGGTTTTGGTGGTTGACAGGGCAACATGACATGGGAGGCCTCAGGAGATTGGGCTCTCACCCTGGAGAATAATTCCTGAGCCTCTTACCCCCCTTACTACAGTCCAGGGGAAGCAGAGAACAAGGCTGCCTTCATCTGCCTTTTGCTAGACAGACCTAGGAGCATGAGGCATCAGCTGTTCTGCTAGACACCTCTGCATGCCCCATTCAGCCAAGGCTAAGGCTAGCAGACACCAGAAATGACATGGGCTCATCAGTTCAGACAGGCTGGGATAGAGAGGGAGGAAGGGGCAGGAAGAAGCTAAGAAGCAGAGGGAGAAGGGCAGAGGAGCCCAAGAGAGTAGTGAGAAATGAGTGTGTTCCTTTCTTCCTTAACTATTTGAGACCATACAATGTGTCTGGAAGAGAGCCAGGTATTTAGGGCCTGTGGTAAACAAGGTACATCCTTGCCCCAACAAACATCCAGGTCTACGGTAAGAAAAATGGGCCATTTCAATATAGAGTTGTGGGGGCAAGGGACAGGCATCTAACCCAACAGTTGGGGCAGGCTGACTAACAAGGGCCCAGGGCTTAGCCAGATATGGGGAAGGTATTCTAGGTAGAGGTAAGAGCTCAAAGAAGTGCCCAGGACCAGAAGGGTTGGAGAAAAGGGTGTGCACCCGATGACTGCAGAGAAGGGTAAGTGGTCTCCTGTGGCTACAGTGTGCAATAAACCGAAATGGTGGGTTGAGCTGGCATGTGGAAGGCCTTGAGAGGCCATGTTAGCCATGTTTTGGGTGATGGGCTGCCAACCATGGAAGGATGGTGATCAGACCTTGTGTTGAAGGCAGCAGGGGCCAAGGGAGAGTCCAGAACTTAGATCAGGCAGGAGTGGAGAGAGTACTGAGTTAGGCCTGTCTGCACAAGACAATTTGTGAGGCTTTGTGGTCACAGGGCAGTCACACTTGCCCTCAGGAGGAAAATAATTTGAGCTAAGAACTCTGTTAGGGAACCCCCCTGACCAGCTCTTCCCACAGGACTTAGTTCATGAGACCCCTGGTCCTCCTAGCCATCCTAGCCTGAAGCCTTATCCCCCATGCTTGGTCAGTTACCAGGTCCGATGGTTCTGCAGCACATTTCCACCATCCTTTTACATTATGGCCATTACCACCTTAGTTCATGACTACAGCTACATTCTCCTACCCACCTGATTATTTGCTCTTGGACCTAAAGCCCAGATAACCTTGGTTCTGGCACCTACTCCAAAATGTCAAGCAGTTCTCTACTGCCTGGGGAAATGAAACTAAATTGATGTGATGATGAACCTTCATGAACCATCCATTGTTGCATTCAATTCAGGCCCCTTGAAGTCTGTTTTCTCCCCTGCATTAATTACGCTTACCCATGGTCATGTACTTTGCCTCCTAGCCTCTGCTCATGCCATTCTCTTCATAGGTGAGGACTTCTTTATGTCTGTCAAAATCGCATTCTTTAAGACAAAGCTCAATGTAGCATCCTGCCTGACCCCTCTTTCAGCAGGGATAGCATGGTTAGATAGCCCAGGCTCTGGCTGGATTTCTCACTGTTGGAAAGAAGCTACAGATGAGGAAGGTAGTACAACTGGAAGGAACCTTGGGTTGGGCTGAAGTTGGAGGTAGTGTGAACTCATGGTTTTGATATACACACAGATAACTGCAGTAAACGTGTGTGAGTGCCAGGGTTAGGATATATAAATGCATTTCCTAGCCCTGACTGCTTGATGTAGCAGTAGCTATGAGTACAGAGCATGTTCAGATCTTGGTTTCTATATACCATTCTTGGAAAAAGTGCATTCTGTACTTACAGATAGTTTCATAAATAACACAAAGGCTATATTCTTCCCTGATGAAGGGACATGGCATTCAATTTCTAACCTGCTAGGTGGCCATAGGTTCAGATGGAGCCCACTTCTACCCAGAAACAAAGGTTTGGTCTTCCCAGTGGGGCACATTACATTTCCTCTGGAACAGGGAAAATACAAGCTTAGCCTGGAGTATCTTGTGGTACCATAAACTAAGGAAGCACTCAAAAACAAGGGTGGGGGGTGGCACCTGTGGTTCAAAGGAGTAGGGTGCCAGCTCCATATGCCAGAGGTGGCGGGTTCAAACCCAACCCTGGCCAAAAACAAAAAAAAGGGGGAGGTGGCTCGTCTCAAAGACACAGGAACAACTTGGAGTGCCCAAAGCTCAAAACTGTAATGAATTACTTTAGACATAGCATAAAATATGTGACATTTACTGACATAAATGAGTGAATATGTGCATGGGGGAGAGGAAACAGCTCTCCCTTCTCTTCCAGTAGAATTCCAATTAATGTCAAAGAAATAGAGGTAGGCATTGTGGTGGGTACCTGTAGTCTCAGCTACTTGGGAGGCTGAGGCAAGAGAATCACTTAAGCCCAGGATTTGGAAGTTGCTATGAGCTGTGATGCCACAGCACTCTACCCAGGGTGACAGCTTGAGACTCTATCTCAAAAAAAAAAAAAAAAAAAGTCAAGTGGCTCCTATGGCTCAAAGGAGTAGGGTGCCGGTGCCATATGTCGGAGGAGGAGGGTTCAAACCCAGCCCCGGCCAAGAACAAAAACAAACAAAAGAGTCAAAGAAATAATGGAAAAAGGAAATTACTGTTGATAAAACACCACAGTAATAATTGTTGCAGGCAAGAATGGATGCAAAAATAAGTGGCCAATAATAAGGATATTTACATTGTCTCAGAGTATCTCCCCATAAGATGCTTTTTAATTACAAAAGGAAAATAGTAGTTTTATGGTAAATCAATAATTTTTTCAACTAGTGTGCCACGAAAAAGTTTAAAGATCATTAATTACATTATTTTTGAAGAAGTTCAAAGCACAGTAAGTATATTCTCTTTTTTATTGTTTTTAGTTTGTTGATCAATATAATTTAAGTATGCTGCAGAAGTTTATAGGTTTAAGTGTGCTGTGAAATTAAAAAAAAAAAGAAAAGGTTGACCTGTAATCCCAGCTACTTGGGAGGCTGAGGCAAGAGAATTGCCTAAGCCCAGGAGTTGGAGGTTGCTGTGAGCTGTGTGATGCCACGGCACTCTACCAAGGGTGAAAAAGTGAGATTCTGTCTCTACGAAAAAAAAAAAAAAAAGTTGAAAAATGCTGTGTAGAGAAACCCAGTAACACAACCATAACCAAATGGTCAAAATTTACATCTTCAGTGATAAGGCATTGTCATTTGGTGGTGCTCTAAGAGGGCCCAATTTCACCTGTGATGTTCCCTTTCCAATTTATTTGAAGAAACATGGTCATTAGTTTCTGAAATTGTCCCATATTCTGAATGTTTCTGCTGATATCCCCATGAACTCTTGGTTTGACCCGGGTCCCTCAAGATTTCAAAGTTCCCAAAAACCTCACATGGTGGGTGGCGCCCGTGGTTCAAAGGAATAGGGTGCCAGCCCCATATACCAGAGGTGGTGGGTTCAAACTCAGCCCCAGCCAAAAACTGCCAAAAAAAAAAAAAAAAAAAAAACTCACATGGCTACCTTGTCTCTAAAATAGTACTGTAAAGACTTATCTGCCGGGCTCCTTACATATATTGTTATTTCTAACACCCCCCAAGGTATTTTTTTTTTGTATATGTAACTGACCCTCAGAGAACATGCCCAGAGAGACATAGCCTAATACCTAACAACATAGCCCCTCCTTTTCCCGTCTACCAAGTAGTCCCAATCACTGCAGCATGGGTTGTCAGTCTGTTTTTATTACTAGTCTAAGCATTGTACACTTTAACTGGAAGGCAAGCCAGTATTAACAGATTACTTATTTCCAACATAAGAATATTTCGTGCCGGCTCGGCACCCGTAGCTCAGTGAGTAGGGAGCCAGCCACATACAACGAGGCTGGCAGGTTTGAGCCCGGCCTGGGCCTGCTGAACAACAATGACAACTGCAACCAAAAATTAGATGGGCGTTGTGGCGGGTGTCTGTAGTCTCAGCTACTTGGGAGGCTGAGGCAAGAGAACAGCTTAAGCCCAAGAGTTTGAGGTTGCTGTGAACTGAGATGTCACAGCACCCTACTTGACGGCAATATACTGAGACTCTCTCTCAAAAAAAAAAAAAGAACATCCCATACCTACTCAAAAATACAGGAAAAAAATAAGACCAGCCACCTACGGGAGAAGGAGCCAATGCAATGGCTAGTCTTTATTGGAAAAAAGAAACTTTACAGCACATTTTGAGTAAATTAGTGCAATGGCTCAGTGTGCAAACTGGTGGGGCACTAGTTTGTAATAGGCTCCACAATTAGGGCATCGCTGGGCCTCGCCTTTGTGCAGCCAGAACCAGATGACGGTACTGTTGTCCTCTTCACCTAAAAGGAAAAGAGATGGTTGAAGGTCATCTGGCCTAGAAAGGGAGCTTTCAATATTGATTTCTTTTCCTGAGACATCGCTGAAATACAAATAAAACTATGATTGACATCTTAAGAAATGAATTGAAGCTCTCATCTCCATTTTTCAGATGAAGAAATCGAAGTTACCTGTAACTAAATCTTTTATTGGGGTCACTGTAAGTGACAGTTCACTTGCCTATGTGGAATCCCAACGCAGGGTGCATTCTGGTATGTACCCCTAGTACCTAAAATGGGTTTGGCACAGAAGTAAAAAAATAAATACTTTCTGGAGGAATACTCCTTCATGATGCACTTTCAGTTAGCCAGTCTTGTTAGTGTTCTCTTTCTACTAAGGATGATCTACTCAGGCATGATGAGGCTTGCAGGGCCTCAGGTGCAAAGAAGGACCCTTAGAACAACTTTTTTACAAACATGCACTCACACAGCTTATAGACACCCTGTATGATAGCATATGTTAAACAAATGGATAAGAGAAAAAGGTGAGGTACTTACAGATACACCCCACTATTCGCTTGTCGGTGATGGAAGGGACTAAATTAGGGTCTTCCTTGGTGCCTGAAGCTCCCTTTGGTGGTAGTATATTGTATGGGTCCTAAAAAAGACAAGAACTGAGCCACTATGCCAAATAACACCTACTCTCCAGAAGGTCAGGGGGTTGTTCTTGCAAGCCAGGTTTCCAGGATCAACCGAGAGAAGACTACTCTGACCACACCCCAAACCATAAACTCCAGAGAAGAGATTTTCTCCTCACCAGTCCCTTCCGTGCTGCCATCATAATCTCCCTCTCCAACCCAGTCGCCTGCTCCTCATCAGTAGGAACACCACCTAAAGGAAAATAAGTAAATTACGCTATTGACTGAAATGACAGGACAGAAAAATACGGAAATTATCAAGGCAGAAAATGCCTACGTTTTAATGGACTCACAAGCTCCTAAAGCAGTGGTTCTCAACATTCCTAATGCCGCGGCCCTTTAATACAGTCGCGACCCACAGGTTGAGAACCGCTGTAAAGGCTACCCAAAGTGGGTAACACTGGGAGAAGCTTTTATTCCACCAACCCCCGAGGCCAATTTTTCGACATTTTTCTAAATGCAGTCAAGGCCGGTTCATCTTGAGATAGGCGCAGGTGTGAATCCCCATCCCAGTTGCCACCTCGACCCTCCAAGGTCATCCCAGCACCTCTATTTAGTACACTTCCTCAGCAGGGTAAATTCGGCGGGTGGCGGCCCGGAATTATAGTGGGACGGCCGCGGGACCTGAGGCAATGGGGGCCGTCAGATGATTACTGGGTCCCAGAGAAGCGGAACGGCCGCTCGGCTTTGCTGCCCTTAGGTCCACCACGGAGGCGCAACAGCCGCGATCCCTGAGGCGCCCTGCAAGACAAAGTACCTCCAGACGCCATGGAGCGCACTGCAGCCGACACATTGGAACCGCCGGCTCTCAGGGCCTGCGCGGCCAGAGCTCCAGCTCCGCGAAGTAACCTTGAAGCCATCATAACCACAAGTAGCAGCACTTCCGGGAACACGCTGCAGAGTCGGGCGGGACTTCCGGGGACGGAACTCTTTCTTCTCCAGGTCAGTTTTCTGCTTCCTCCCCGCCCCCAAGCCCGCCTATGCCCGAGACGAGAGGGTAGTGCGCATGCCCAGCTCTGTCTCCGTGCCCCGGCTGCGCAGCTTCCGCGACTTGGGGGCATGGATTTCAATTGCAGCATCTTCAGGTAGGTGTGATGTGACTAAGGTGTGAAATTGAGTGTCCCAAGCACACTGGAGTTTTTGTTTCTTGATGGTCCTGTTCAGCAGAAGTGGAGGCTGCTGGTGGAAGTCATTAACCGATTTATACCTCATGTTCTATTATTGGAATAGTAGTGAGGTGGGAGTTATTTATACCCTACTGCTCAAGGTGATCGCCTAGGTTTTTTACAGGTGTCTGCCTCCTGAGGGTATATGTTTTCACGTGGTGCACAGACTTAGTCACTGCTGCAGATACTGGGTGCTAGGAGCTTGTAAAAAACAAGTGACGGGTATTAAAAAAGGTAAGAGATTTTACATCTTTTGTATTAACCTGGATGAAGGTGGAATGCATTCTTCTCAGTAAAGCATCACAAGAATGGAGAAGCAAGAATCCAACGTACTCAATTCTAATATGAAGGCAGTAGATAATTTAATACGAGGTGGGGTGGTAGGGGAATGAGGGAGCTGGGAGAGGGGAAGAAGTAGGGCGATAGGGAGACACGGTGTATAGCACACCTCTTAGGGGCGGGATACAATTATAAGAGGGACTTTACCTAACAACTGCAATTAATGTAATCTAATTCTTTGTACCCTCAATGAATCACAAACATTAAAAAAAAAAAAGTGATGCAAATGCTCAGAAATCTGAAGAAGCATCCAAATAGGTAAATACAATTTTACTGCACTCCATATTATACTAGTAATCTTTTTTCCTATTACTTCTCTACTAGTTATGTTATTGTACTATAAAAAGAAAATACTCATTCACATCTCTGAGTTATACAGGTGCTAATTAACTACATGTTATTGTGTCAGTGAATATTATGCCTTTGCTTCTTCTTTAGTTATATAATAAAAGTTATATAACTAAAAAAAAAAAGAAAATACTAAAGTTTTTTCCTCCTATTGTGGGTTTGACATGTTGCATGTTCCATTTTAGGGGCACTAGGCAAGACCCTGCTACCAGGACTAATATCTTTTTCTTTTTTAGTTGAAATCATCTTACTAAGTCTTAAGATTCCTCGAATTCTAAGTTTACATGAAATAACTGACCTGTTAGAGAAGATGACAGCATAGAAGAACATGCTATAGCCACCTAAAAATGCTACAGCACCTGATTCTGATGAGGACTCAGGACACGTGGAACAAATAATCTGCCAGGTTCTTTGTTGCGTGCACCTGCATAACTTATTCAGGATGGCTACTATGCTGAGACTGATTCAGACAATCCCTTATGCACCTGAAAATGATGCTCTTGATTATGACGTTCCATCTAGGTCTACTGCATCACCTACTCCAATCAAAGAAAAAGTGACAAAAAATGTTCAGTAATGGCAAAAAGCTAACCTAACTGCACGGCCTATAGCAGGCAGAGTTACAGAACCACCAAAAGATTTCTTCACTGAAATGAGAACCCCCCACAGAAATTCTTTAACTTTTTTTTTTTTTTTGAGGCAGAGTCTCACTGTGTAGCCCTCACTAGAGTGCTGTGGCATCACAGCTCACAACAACTGCAAACTCTTGGGCCTAAGTGATTCTCTTGCCTCAGCCTCCTAAGTAGCTGGGACTACAGGCACCAGTTACAACGCCCAGTTATTTTTTGTTGCAGTTGTTTATTGTTGTTTAGCTGGCCTGGGCTGGGTTCAAACCCGCCAGCCTTGATGTATGTGGCTGACACTGTAACCACTGTGCTACGAGCACCAAGCCACTTTAACTCTTTCTTAATAATGAGGCTGTTGAACTCATTGTCACATACTACAACTTATACACTGCAAGTAAGGATGTAAATCTTGGCTTAACTAGCTCTGAATTCAAATGTTTTCTGGTAATTGTTTTTCTTAGTTATGTTTCTGTTCCTAGAATGTGTATGTTCTGGGAACAAAGAATAGATTAGCAGAATGTACTCCTTAGTGCTGCCCTGAAACATGACCATTATGAAACTAGATATATATACTTTTTTTCTTTGAGACAGTCTCATTTTGTCACCCTCGGTAGAGTGCTATGGTGTCACAGCAACCTCAAACTCTGGGGCTTAAATGATTCTCTTGCCTCAACCTCCTCTGTAGCTGGAACCATGGGTGCCTGCCATAATGCCTCTTTTTAGAAACATTGCCTAGCTCTTGCTCAGGCTGGTCTCGAACCGGTGAGCTCAAGCAATCCACTCACCTCGGCCTTCAGAGTGCTAGGATTACATGGGTGAGCCACTGCGTCTGGCCTCAAACTATATTTTCTTTTTCTTTTTTTTTGCAGTTTTTGGCCGGAGCTGGGTTTGAACTCGCCACCTCTGGCATATGGGGCTGGTGCCCTACTCCTTTGAACCACAGGCACCACCCTCAAACTATATTTTCTAATTTGCATGTTGCTGACAATGCAAATTTGGACCCAATGGACAAGTGTTCCAAGTTGTGACCTCTTATAACAGCTGTTCTCAATCTATGGGTCGTGACCTACAGAAACGTATTAAAGGGTTGCAGCATTAGGAAGGTTGAGAACCAGTCTTATAAGCACAGTGAGAGACATGAAATTTGTTCTAAATGAAACAATTCAACTCTGATGAATGCATGGTTCCATTTGTTGGTCATCACAGGTGCAACAGTTTATTAAAAGCTCATTTGGTTTGGCTTTATGCTTTGGTGTGGTACAATGCATCTAGGCTACATTAGCTGGTTTCAGCCATATCAGGGTAAAACTCCAAATACTAAACATGAGGAATGCGGTGTTGGCATATCACTTGTCCGGCAGTTTAGTGAGGCACTTAGAGGAACACCCTGGATAATACCATTTGTATTTGATAACTTTTTCACCAATATTGCACTTCTTGGTAAGTTCAGTTCAATGGGACATCAGGCAACAGATACAGTAAGAGGTACAGTAATAAAAGATCACATAGACAAAGCTCCACTGGAATCATGTAGTGCCAAAGGAAAAAAGAATCAGACACATTGGATTATCAAATTGATGGCAAAGGCAATACTGTCTGCAGATGGAATGATAACATTTGTTGTCACTGTTGCCTCATCTCGTGCCAGTATCAATCCCCTGTGTCTTGTTAGTTGCCATTCCCAGAAACTGAAAAAGAAGATAACAAGTTCAGCAGCCAAACGTGACCAAATGTATGACCATTTCATGGGAGGATGGGAGGCATAGGCAGAGCTGATAACATTGGTAAGTATCAGCCATCAATTCATGGAAATAAATGGTATTCAAGCCCTCTTTCATTCTGTTTTGAATTGATGTTAACAAAATGTTTGACAACTGCACAAAACATATAGCAAGAAGCAAATGGATTTTCTGGAGTTTTGTCAATGTGTGGTATGCCATTATTTGGAGGCCCATGATCAACCTCCAGAAACTGGCCAAAGAAGACAACCTTCTCAGAAGCGTAACATTGACTGACATTATGATGGCATGCATCGTGATAGTTAAACAGGGAAAGCAAACACAGTGTGCTGAATGTCATAAGAATTTCACTTTTCTTTTCTTTTTTTTTTTTTTTTTTTTTAGAGTCTCATTCTGTAGAGTGCAGTGGTGTCACAGCTTACAGCACCCTCCAGCTCTTGGGCTTAGGCAAATCTCTTGCCTCAGCCTCCCAAGTAGCTGGGACTACAGGCACCCACCACAACACCTGGCTATTTTTTGTTGCAGTTTGGGCCAGGTTTGAACCTGCCACCCTCGGTATATGGGACCAACGCCCTACTCACTGAGCCATAGGCGCTGCCCAGAATATCACTTTTCAATGTGTAAATGGGATGTTGCCTTATATGTGAAGCGTTCTGTTGAATATCACACTGATGAGCAGGCATCATCACTTCCTAAGAAATAATGATTTTTATTTGTTTTGTTTTTTTTTTTTTTTTTTTTTTTGTAGAGACAGAGTCCTCGGTAGAGTGCTGTGGCATCACACAGCTCACAGCAACCCCTAACTCCTGGGCTTAGGCAGTTTTCTTGCCTCAGCCTACCAGTAGCTGGGACTACAGGTGCCCGCGACAACGCCTGGCTATTTTTTGTTGCAGTTTGGCTGGGGCTGGGCCTGAACCCGCCACCCTCAGTATATGGGGCTGGTGCCCTACCCACTGAGCCACAGGCACCGCCCAGAAATATGATTTTTAAACATTATAATGTTACAGAGGTTTTGCCTAGTGTTCTATTTTTGGAATGCCACTGAACAATGGAATATAATTTTTTCTGGCCGGGTGCAGTGGCTCACTCGGGGAGGCAGAGGCAGGTGGATTGCCTGAGCTCACAGGTTCGAGACCAGCCTAAGCAAGAGCAAAACCCCATCTCTAAAAATAGCCAGGCGTTGTGGGGGATGCCTGTAGTCCCAGCTACTTGGGAGGCTGAGCCCAAGAGTTTGAGGTTGCTATGAGCTGTGACGACACTCTACCAGAGGTGACAAAGTGAGACTGTCTCAAGAAAAAAAATAACTTTCTCTTCAAATTCTTGTTCCTTAAATTTTTCTAGGTAACATGTATGATTTTCATGCAAAAAAAATTCAAAAATTTTTTTTTGAAAATTTTTGAATTTTTTTTTTTTTTTTTTTTGGCCAGGGCTGGGCTCAAACCCTCCACCTCTGGCATATGGGGCTGGTGCCCTACTCCTTTGAGCCACAGGCGCCACCCAAAATTTTTGCCCCATATGCCAGAGGTGGAGGGTTTGAGCCCAGCCCTGGCCAAAAAAAAAAAAAAAATTCAAAAATTTTGACTCGGTGCCTGTAGCTCAGCAGCTAGGGTGCCAGCCACATAACCAGAGCTGGTGGGTTCAAACCCAGCCGGGGCCTGCCAAACACCAACAACTACAAGCAAAAAATAGCCGGGCGTTGTGGCAGGCACCTATATTCCCTGCTACTTGGGAGGCTGAGGCAAGAGAATCGCTTAGGCTCCAGAGTTTGAGGTTGCTGTCAGCTGTGATGCCACAGCACTCTTTCGAGGGCCACATAGTGAGACTCTGTCTCAAAAAAAAAAAATTTGAACCTCCAACATAATTGGTTTAAATTCCAGTCTGTCCAGAGACCTGCTGAACCCCAAATTCCTTGAATTTAGGAATGGCTTCCTAAAGAACCACTGGTTAGGCTCCGTGCCTGTAGCTCAAGCGGCTAAGACACCCGCCACATACACCAGAGCTGGCAGGTTCAAATCCAGCCCGGGCCTGCCAAACAACAATGACAACTACAACCAAAAAATAGCTGGGTGTTATAGTGGGCACCTGTAGTCCCAGCTACTTGGGAGGCTGAGGCAAGAGAATCACTTAAGCCCAAGAGTTAGAGGTTGCTGTAAGCTGTGATGCACTCTACCCAGGGCAACAGCTTGAGGCTCTGTCTCAAAAAAAAAAAAAAGAACCACTAGTTAGGCTAGTTAATGGCAATGTAAGTTCCTCTGGCATGTGTGAGCTATCACAAACTTGTTACATTGGCATCACTTTCCTGTTACATTCGTGCTGGAGGAGGTATAGGGTCCAGGCCTAAGATGATGAGAGGGAGGTTAGGTCCAGATGTGGGACCCCTCCCATGGCCATGGTGTGTTGTGGGCTGATGTGGGATGAGGAAGTAGCCACTCCTTGAGGTTATGGGAAATTGAGTCACAGAACTGCTGTGGCTAAAGTTCCTTATTTAATTCAGAAAACATCTTCCATGGCTCTGAATTTCTGAGTCTAGGGTGTACAAGTTTCTTAGCAACGTGAGTATGCAGGAGCCCTTGGAAATGCTGTAGCCATCAGCTCCTAACACTTTGTTCACATTGTCAATATAGTCCTATAGCAGTCCAGCTGCATGTAGTAACTGTTTCCCTACCAATGGATTATCCCTTTGCAGTGGGAATTATGCTCTATTCAGTGAATCCCCAGTGCATTACAGAGGCCTGGGGTATAATAGGATCCAGTAATTTTTTTTTTTTTTTTTTTTTGTAGAGACAGAGTCTCACTTTATCGCCCTCGGTAGAGTGTTGTGGCATCACACAGCTCACAGCAAACTCCAACTTCCTGGGCTTAGGCAGTTCTCTTGCCTCAGCCTCCCAAGTAGTTGGGACTACTGGTGCCCACCATAAGGCCTGGCTATTTTTGTTTTGCAGTTTGGCCGAGGCTGGGTTTGAACCCACCACCTTCGGTATATGGGGCCGGTGCCCTACTCGATGAGCCACAGGCGCCACCCCAAGGATCCAGTAATTTTTACAGAATTTAGTACTTGGGCAGATTATACAAAAAAGTTTGTAGGGCTTCTCCTATCCAGTAAGGTAAACTGGGGAGGGTTGAAGTCCCATGTGTTCCCACCTGACCCAGGCAGGTTATGGTTTTCTTTTTAGAGACATTGTTACAACAGTATTTTTCTTTCTCTTTCTTTCTTTTTTTTTTTTTTGAGACAGAGCCTCAATCTGTCACCCTGAGTAGAGTGCTGTGGCATCACAGCTCACAGCAACCTCTAATTCCTGGGCTCAAGCGAGTCTCTTGCCTCCGCCTCCCAAGTAGCTGGGACTACAAGTGCCCGCCACAATGCCTGGCCATTTTTGGGTTGCAGCCTTCAATGTTGTTTGGTGGGCCCAGGCTGGATTCGAACCCGCCAGCTCAGGTGTACGTGGCTGGCGCCTTAGCTCGTTGAGCCACAGGCACCGAGCCTACAACAGTGTTTTTCAACCTTTATCTTACAAAACACCTGAACCTATAAGCTTTCACAGCACACTTAAATTATGTTGATAAAGAGTAAAAGTAAGAATATATTTACTATGCTTTGAACTTCTTTTGAAAATAATTTAATTAATGATCTTTAAATTTTCGTGGTATACCTAAGATCCTCTCATGGCAGACCAGTTGAAAATCACTGGTGTACAGGATTGTCAGAGCTCACTGCAGCCTCTCAACTCCTAGGCCAAAGCAAACCTCCAGCCTCAGCTTCCCCAGTAGCTGGGACTATAAACATGAACCAGCAGGACCAGCTCCAGGTTATATTTTCAAAAGGACCTGGTGGGGCACTGCTTCATAGGATCAGATCTGGTCTTCTTCGGTGCCCCCTCCACCAAGAAAAAAATCTATTCTGAGGCAAACAATGTCTTGATCCTCTTTAAAGGTGGGTTTTGCTTTAAATGTGTTCTGCTTTTACCCCATTCTTCCTTACCTCTACCACATCCCCTCCAAATTAACTTGAGGGAAAAAATTCTGAGAAATGTTCACTGGTGGTTAGATATGTGGTGGGGGCGGGGAGTATTTGTCTGGAAAATTGCTAGTCTCACTGTCTAGTTCAGCCAGTCACTTTTTCTCCTTTTGGTCACCATTTCCTCATAAGTAAAATTGTGATTAGAGTAGCTCAGTATTTCTTGGAATCCAAGTCGCAAGATATGCTAACAAGAAAAAGGCAAAACAGGGAAGTCCCGCACTTAATGACCACCCTCTTGGGGATATATTCTAGCATATTAAAGGCTCTGATAAAGCGGGCAGCGAAGAACCATTGTTTAATATTCACCTGTAGTTTAAGCCAGAGTTTTCCCATCTTAACCGACATGAAACCCTTATCCTGAGGAACAACTACTACCCTGCCTTTCAGCAGACTAGTGAGATATTCAGCTCTCATCTGTGATGATTTCCTGCTTCCTGACCATAGGTAGTTTAGTCTAGGCCAGGAGTCCTCAAACTTTTTAAACAGGGGGCCAGTTCAGTATCCCTCAGACTGTTGGCGGGCCGGACTATAGTTTTAAAAAAAAAAAAAACTGAACAAATTCCTATGCACACTCCACATATCTTATTTTGGAGTAAAAAAATAAAATGGGAACAAATATGATATTTAAAATGAAGAACAAATAAAGTTAAATCAACAAACTTATCAGTATTTCAATGGGAACCTGCTTTTGGCTAATGAGATGGTCAATGTCCGGTTCCCTATTTGTCACTGCTAGTCATAACAAGTGATGCAAGTGTGCATCAATTAGTCTAGATTTGGTTGGAGATTTCAGATGTTTCATTCTGGAAAAAGTCTGTTCACAGACATAAGTGCTACCAAAGATGGTTGCCATTTTGAGTGCATGGTTCCTGAGATTAGG
>CAUYRH010147087.1:0-10468 GCA_963574655.1 Perodicticus potto | reverse complement strand
TGTTGCCCCACCCACAGCTGCCAACAGGATCAGACCGAAAGAACAGACGCAACCACTTGCCCAGTCTCTGCCACTTTTGCCTTCCTCAGGGTGTCCAGAAGCCTCACGCTGTCTCCCTGAGTCCCCAAGGGGAAGTTCCTGGGTAGATCCCACCTGCCAGAGATGCCTGAAGTCCTCTCTCCCCAGTCTCATCGTGCCCAGCCGCAAGGAAGCTGTTACTCGGCTGCCATCTTGCTCCGCCTCCCTAAATTATTCTTTATTCAGCATTACTCTGACCAAGTAACTATTTTCACTTCCACACTTCAGTTACCGCCACTGTTCCTCCCTGACTAGCAAAGCTCCTCAAAAGAATCGTCTGTTCTCATGTTTTCCTCTTCCCAATCTCTCCTGAACTGACTCGGATCAAGTTTTTGCCTCTAACTTGTGATCAAAACTGCTGTTGGTCACTGAAAAGACCTACACCTAGCTAAATACAAACATAAATTCTCAACATTCCTCTCCTCAGACCTAGCAACGTATTTGACTTGGTCCATCACCCTCTTCTCCAACATTTTCTTCATTTGACTTCTGGGACATGATTTTCCTTCAGTTCTCCTAACTCTTGATATGCCCAGTACTTGGTCCTTGACGATTTCTTTCTCTAGCTCAAGTTGCTCCTTAGGAGATCTTACAAAAGCCGATCATATCTTTTAAAAAACATATGCAGGCCAGGCACAGTGGCTCATGCCTATAATTGTAGCACTTTGGGAGGCCAAGGCAGGAGCATCACTTGATGCCAGGAGTTTAAGACCATCCTGAAAAAAAGCAAGATCCTGTTTCTACAAAAAAATAGAAAAATTAGCCAGGCATGGTGGCTCACACCTACAGTCCCAAGTACCTAGGAGACTGAGGCAAAAGGATCACTGGAGCCCAGGAGCTTGAGTTTGCACTGAGCTATGCAGTGATGTCACTGCACTCTAGTCCAGGCAACAAAGCAAACCCGTCTCACAAAAAAGGAAAGAAAAAGAAAATATATTTTATATACAAAAAATAAGCAGAACCCAATTGCTTCTCACCATTCCACCCCTAAAACCTTAATCTAAACTGCCATAATACCTCACCTAGATTACTGCATAACCTGACTCATCTATTCCTGCATCTCCAGCAGTCTGTTTCCCACACAGCAGTAAGATTGACCTTTCTATACATGTATCATTTCATGTTACTTTTGTGCCTAAAAGCCTTTATGGCTTTTATTTCATTCAGAATAAAAAGCAAAATGTTTAAATAAATGCCCTAAAAGTTATGTGATCTACCACACTCCATCCCCCAACCTCTGTGTTCTCGTCTCCTGCCGTGTCTCCTTGTCATTCTACTCAAGCCACAATGGCTCCGTCTTCTTTGAAAATGCCAAACATGTGCTCAGCTCAGGACCTTTGCTCTTGTTGTTTCCTATTCCTGGAAGCTCTTTCCCCAGATGTCTGCAGTTCTGATCCCTCTCCTCCCTCAGGCACTGTTCAAAGGCCATAACATCTGACTTTTCAGATAGACATACAATCCCCATCCCCTTACCTCCCTTATTTTTCTCCCTACATTTACCATACCACTTGTCATGTATCTGTATAATGTCTATCTCTTTATACCATTCTATATACTCAGTAAGAATAGGAACTCTGTTCTCTGATGTATTCCCAGTATCTAGGCCAGAGACAAACATAAAAGAGAGACTGAATAAATATTTCCTGAAAGAATAAATGAATACCACATTACCTGGCATAGAGCAGGTGTTCAATAAATGGCACTTTGAAAAGCAGCCATTAAACAAGTGATTCCTGACCTTAGTTGTGCACTGGAATCTTGAACCTAGACCCCGTAGTCAGAGATTCCTAATTAGGAAAGAAATTATTGAACTATGATTCTAATGTACCAGCCAAGTTAACAGTTACTTCATCAGACTATGATCTCCTTAAAGAAAAGGATATGCTTTCATAATACTTTTTATTATTTAAGGAGTTGTAAATGTTCTTTGGAACTTAATGGGCAATTAAACATTGGAAATTGGATTTAAGAGCCATTTAAACAGGAACCCTCATACATTGTTGATGGGAATGTAAATTAGTATACTGTTATGAAAAACAGTATGGGGATCTTCAAAAAGTTCTAGATATAACTACTATATGTCGGATGATTCAGCAATCCCACTACTAAGTATATATATAAAGCAAATAAAATCAGTATGTCAAAGAGAAAAAAAAGAGCCATTTAAAAAAAAGGTTATAGATAAGACAGGCAACTGGATAAAAAAAGGTTAACAATGGTTCCCCATAGGTGGGACTGCAGGTGATTCATTTTTGCTTGTTCAAATTATTCAAATTGTTTCTAATAAGTATATATTACTTCCATGTACACAAAAATAATGATTAACAAAAGAAAATATGGATAAGATCACTCAGACAAGATATCTATAATTCAAAGGGAAGAGGATCAAAAGCAAAAACCTGGGACAACCAACATTTAAAAAGAGGTCATGGAAGACAAGCTAGCTGAAGAAATAAGGACATAACAACGAGTGATACAACATTAAAGTGTCTCAGAAAGCAAGGCAGAGGCTGCCTGGAAGCAGGGTCAAATGCTGCCTAGAGACAGGGTAGGATGAGGGTTAAAGAAACTGGTTAGTAGATGATTACTAACCTAACAAGAGATTTAGGTAAACAACTGGGATAAAAAACAGACCACAGTGAGTTGAAAAGAGAGCAGAGAATTGAGGAAATAACGATTCTGGTTTTGAAAGGAAAGTCAGAAAAAATGCCATAGCTGAAAAGATCAGGTTAAGGACTAGCCTGTGCCCATCATGGAGATTTCAGAACTTGCTGCTAGGATGCCAAGCGAGTTACATTCATTCTCTCTGTCCTGTTAAGGTCATCACAGAAAATGGAGTCTAAGAAGAGATAAACCTAGATGGATAATGTTAGCCAGTCATAGTATGTACCAATACCTCTTATCTTCCCAGGACAACGAAACAAGGAAAACATAAGGGTCCTTGCAAAATCACCATTAGTTTGTAATTCTTATCTTGCTCTAAATACAAACATGTTAGTCAACCAAATTCCCATCACCTCCCAGAAAGTGGAACAAGGGGAGAGAGAAGGAAGGAAGGAAAAGAGGGAGTGGGAGGGGAGGGGAGGGGATAAGGAAGAGAAAGGGAAGGAAAGGAGAAAAGGACAGGAAGGGAGGGAACGGAGGGAGGAGTTATCTTACTGGGTTTACAGTTTTTGGCATTAAATTGATTAAGTGTGGCCCAAAGCTGCTCCATACATTAAGTTTGGCCTAAAGGTTTCTCTGTACATGGTGAACTGTACCTAACCTGGAAGTATATTCTTGTAACAAGTACTGGAGTCTCAGCCAATCAAGGGTGAAAGTTGCAAAATTACTCCCAAATAAGGCATATGCTGAGCTGCACCAATAAAGTACTCTCCGTGCACTGTTTTCCTGTTTCCTAGTTATAAATATAGCCCATCAGATTGTAGGTGCAGACATTCAACTTCAACAGTAATGCTGCGCAGTTCTAGAATCTTTTTCTTGCCCAACTAAACTTGGCTAAATTTAACTCCTCTGTTTTTCCTTTAGCAATAGAAATATAACTTCAATTAATAATGAATACATTTAATTGTTCTTCCAGTTGAACACAAAAAGACTGCTCTCATTATCCATAGAGTATGCAAATACTCATTACCATGAACTAAACAAAGTCTTCATTTTAGCCTCTGAATACCTATTTTGCCACATATAATGCACACTATTTGACCAAATTTCTTGAGGAAAAAATAAGGATGCATAATATATATGGGTAGTGCTAATTCCGTATCTATACAAATGTTTTAAATTCTTTTCTTTATGCTTATTCATTAAAAGTGTAACTCTACAAAGCAATAACCACATCCCTATGCAAAATAATACCCTAGAATATGGTAATCGCACCCTCTCCCACCTAACCTCCTCCCTAGCCACCCCACCACCAAACCAGGCAGGCAC
This sequence comes from Perodicticus potto, assembly GCA_963574655.1. NCBI lineage: Eukaryota > Metazoa > Chordata > Mammalia > Primates > Lorisidae > Perodicticus > Perodicticus potto. The sequence goes on along the minus strand of CAUYRH010147087.1, from coordinate 6,457 downwards.
CACAGCTCCAGGAGACTCCAGCCCACCCTGCAAGTGGGCATGCTGCCAACCGCAACAATGAGGTTAACACTGGGACCTCATGGAAAGGAAGGCAGAAGTGGCCACACAGTAGTGCCCCCTTCTCTAACAAGAGGTATGAGGCATGGAGCTGGCCACTGCATTGAACATGGGAACAAGGTGGCAGATTAGAGTGGTCCAGATGACTTGAGTTTTCAACCTGCTCCCCTCCCAGCCCACCCTCATTCCCCACCTTCTCTCATTTCCTATTCCCACCACATCCATCAGAGCCATAGCTGCTCCACTGACAACCTCAGTGGGATTTTTCTTGGAAAGCTGGTATGAGGGGCCAGGGCTGGCCCTGCCTGTCCCAGGCTCCTCATGGTAGATCCCTGCCCTTTCCAGACTGCCTCATCTCTGCTGCAGCTGGCCTCATTCTAAGGCTCCCAGGACACCACACTTGAGGAGGAAGACTTCTCTGATGAAACGCCAGTGAAGTATTCTGCATTTTCAATTCTATTTAGTGACTAGACCAGGAACTCCTTGAGCCATCTAGACCTTGGACACTCAGTAACATCAGTATGAAGGGCACAGCCTTTCCAACATTTGCAAATCCTGCAAACCTGCCAATAACTGGTTAAAATGAGAGTCCTGATCCACCCCTAAATGGCTGAATCAGCTCTCCAGGAGAAAGACCTGGGTATCCAGTCTGTTAGCATGCATCCTAGATGGCTCTTCCCACTGGCAAGTATGAGAATTATACCATCACACCACCTTGGAGGTTCAGACAAATCATAGGCTCAAAATCACAGTCTATGGGCTCAGGTACCCCACGCTTTCGTGCTTCACTGCCAGGTACTCTCACAGAAACTTCATGGGGACTGAAGTTCAAGGTCACAATAGCAGGCTACTAGTCGAACTAGGTCTCAGAACCCACGCCTTCCAGACCCCAGCTCAGGGGTCTTCTTCCTCAGTGCAGTGTCCCAGGGGCCTCAGAATAGGGCCAGCTGCAAGAGAGACACGGCAGCCCAGAAAGGGCAGGGGACTACCATCAGGAGCCCAGGGCAGGGCCAGCCCTGGTCCCTCACACCAGCTTCCTGGAAAATAAGCCTGCCAGGGTTCGCAGCAGAACAGCTCTGGCCACCCCACCAATGCACCGGGGTGAGAAGAAATAAGATATGGGAATGAGGATGGACTGGGAGGGGCAACAGCGTGAGGGCAGGTACTCGGGTCATCCAGCCCACTCTCACCTGCCACTGAGCTCCTCCAGCTTCCCCACTGCAGTAGGCTCCGCCCCGCGCCACCTTCCGCCCTCTTTTAAAAAAATTAAAGTTTTTTCTTTCTGAAAGTTTGAGCCAAACCATGAATGTGCATTATACACTCATGAGAGCACATTATACCTGGCAAAATATGGACGAGTGCCGTGAGATCCACCTTTCTCATCTGCGCTCTGAGAGACGTGCCTCCAGGAGCTGACAGCGAAACGTACAGACCGGCAGGCAAGTGAAAGTAGTTCCTGCAACAGCCACACCTACCAGAAAGATCAGCTCTCCAACCCTCAAGATTCATCAGAATAGCACAAAACATGGAGTGAAGCAGAAAATCGCCTCCAGGAACAGCTCAGAGTGCCGAAAGTGCCTGAGTGTTTACATTTGCATTTTAGACTTGCACTGCAAAACTTTATAAACACCCTATCTGGAGTACTCGCTAATTAGTTCTTCCTGTTCAGAGATTCAATTAACATATTGGAGTTTAATAATATCAAATGCTGTGATTAGAACTATATTATATTAAAAATAGACAAGTATATTAAATAACAAATTGTAGCCCAGCCCTATAATGGAATATTACCCAGCAATAAAAAGGAACAAACTTGATACACATCACAATGTGAATAAACTTCTAACCAGAAGCATTCAACCTTTTTTTTTTCCTCTGCCACACACTATAAGAATAAGAGTAATGTATGTCTTGGGCCACACATTAAACACACAAATGCCAACAAAAGCTGATTAGCAAAAAAAGAGGTCCATTCATACTTTTTGTGATATTCAACACCACAGGTAGGCAAAAAAAGTCTCACAAAATCAGCAGGTTGGACACCCCTGCGTGCCTAAATCATTATGCTAAGTGAAAGAAACCAAGCCAAAAAAAAGAGTGCATGCAGTACAATTCCATTTATCTAAACTTCTAGAAAACATAACTGATTCATAGTGACAGACCACACATCAGTGGCTTCCTAGGGACAGAGTGAAGGAAGGGATGGATTACAGTGAGAACCAGGAAACTATTGGGAGTGTTGAAAACGATAATCTTGATTATGATGTGGGTTTCATGACCCAAACTGACCAAATTGTATGCTTTAAATAAATGCAGCTTAGTGTACTTCGATTAATCTTTAAAGTTTAAAAAGATTTAAAGTTTAAAAAAGATTGCAGCAATGGTTTAACTTTCCCACAAAATATCTGAATAGCACTTTAAAGTAGTATCATTCACATGAAGAATGAATGAATGGACCTATAACAAATGATTGCTATTCAATGGATTAATATGTCTAAAATATTTACAACAATGCCTGAGCCATAAAAACTGTGTATAAATCATAGAAGAAATAGGAATAAGGAAGAAGAAAAAACATTAAATGATACAATTACGGTCCATCAATTTTATTTTAATTAATTATTTATTTGGCCCGTTAATTTTAATTCTGAATTTTCTTTGGCATACACTTTCTTCAATAACAGAGATAACACCTTTTGTTTGTGAAGTTTTACAGGCTGCTGCATTGAAATAGCATCAGAGTAACATACCTCAATTTCACTTATCTCTTTGTCTACATCCTTTATTCCAGAACCAGACAAATAAAGACAGAGACAGAAAATGCCCTAGATACAGTACCTGTCAAGTTCTGCCCATTGGGAAAGAACTACAGACATCTCTGCTTCTTTAAAACAAATTCTCCTAATCAAAAATCTGGCAGAAACAGAATGCTATTTCCTGAGTTCATGAGTATAGCATGGAAAGGAAGTCTGTCAAACAGCAGAAACTAGGCTATGGACTCTACACAGATATGCTAAGCCCCAGAAAGGAGGAACAATGGCCACCTGTATATGTCAGGTATAGTGCACAGAGCTCTCCTTGCGAAACATGCGGATGACTAACATCTACCTTGGAGGAAAGGAAAGATTCCCGGAACACATGAGAAAGAGATTACTACCTGGGGAAAAAAGAATCATCTGAAAATGATTGACTACTGAAGGAAAATTGGAAACAGCAGCCTGACACACCTAATAAGATTAAGTATGTAGCCTCCAGGAATCATCTGTGGAGAGCTGTAAACATAGATCAGCTCTGTGTGGGCAGAGAGGGGGGTAGTGGAGTTCAGTGGAAAGTGAGATCTCCGGAGATAAGTATGTCACAGCTTTATGGCTCACTAGTTTTGTCATCTTTTGCAAGTTATTAATTATCTTTGAGCTTCACTTTCCTTATCTCTAATAGCAGAGATATGGATTGCTGTGACAAAGTGTTTCACACATTTAACTGCTCAATAAATAGCACTTGTTATCAAGAAAATCAAAAATAATTAACCAACAAGATGTTAGCATTAACAAAACAGCTCCGTAAGAAACTAGATATACAATTAATTTCCAAAGACCAATGGCTTTTCAACATATCCAGGAAAAATCAATTAAAAGGTGAAATGGTTGGGAGAAACTGTCATGGAAACTAGTAACAAAAAATAGGAATACAAAGACCGTGCTCTAAGAAATATAGGCTGCCTCAATAAATGCTGAAACAGACTATGTCTTTAAATATGAAGGTAATAATATAAAGATGATTTTTTTTCCCAAACAAATGAAGATATTTAACAGACTCTAAGAGAAATTTTGAAACTTTTCAAAATTATTCTGAAGTTGAACTAGGAGACTAAAAAAGTACAGCTGAAAAAACTCCAAAGGAAAGAAGTATCTCATAAAACCATATTATAAGCCTCTATGTGCAATCTTGGTACAAATAATCAAAAATATAGAAAATAGCTCAAAGGAAATCAAATGTTTGTGCATGCATATAATACATTCCATATATTATATATAAAACAGTGAGTATAAAGAAGATACGTTCATATACACAATATGGCAGATAAATCAATGGAGAAAGCATCAGGGATTTTTCAAAATACTACTTGTAAAAACTAGCTATACAAACCAACTCAGACGCATATCTCAAGCACTAACTAAAATTCTTAATGAGTCAAAATAGAGGAACAAGTTCAGACATATTATTAATTTCAAAAATAAAGTTTACCAAACTGTATTGCAGAATATTCCCATTTTGTAACCATATGTGTACATTCATAAGGAAACATATATAAAGGACATGTGACATTTGTGATAGAGGCAGTATATCCTGAGAATGAAGAGTGTGGGCACTGAGGTAGCAGCCTGGGCTCACAAGTAACTTACCTTGCCCGAAAATATTAGGACTAAGATCATCAGACTAGAGGGGAGGTCTGAGCTAATAAGTAAAATGCACTTAAAATTGTAGCTGGCTATTGTTTTTATTATTCATTATTCCTACTATAAATACTAAAATTTTAAGAGTGGTGTACATATTTAGTGAGATTACAGATGTTTTTAATGCTTCATTTTTCTAGAATGCACATATATTGCTTTTAATTTTAAAGCAATTAAATGAAACCATAAAAAATAACTAAAGCAAATGATGCTAATATTTATCTTCTCTTTAGATAGGAAGGCACTTCCCTAGCATAACTGACTCAGATGTGGTTAAGCATCAAGTGTTATTTTGGTTCAAGTTATTTCATGGTATACATTATTGATATGCCCAAGAATTATCAAACAGAAGTCTGCATTAAACTTTCAAATGGACAATTCTTTCTGTTCTCAATTTTAGGATGTTAGACTAAACACCAAAGGGTATTGGGTTTTGTTTACATGTGGCAATCTCAGAATAAAGTACTAAGTACAATAGAATAAGAAAAAGTATGTCATAGGACTAAAACACCAAGGGCAAAGATTTATCTTCTCCCCTGTTACAGAGGTATAGATATAACCTTGAACATTCACTGGATTGCCCCTTAAATCCATCATGGTAATACAGGCACAGTGCAGTAAACTAGAATTCATTGTTTGCATGGACGCAACCCAGGTCAGCAGTCTATCCAACACAGGAGCTCTGTAATTTTCAAAGTACAAAAACATAGTTTGTGCCTCCTAGAGAAATAAAACACCTTCTTGGATGAAATAAATTCTGCATTCTTCTGTCACCCACTAATCCACATCTTACCCTCTAAGTGAGCATTATGCCTCTTCTACATGGCTGTACTTAACATGTTTGAAGCTATGTCATAGCCCCCTTAAGTCTTCTCCAAGCTCAACATCCCAAATTCCTTTGATTAATCTTCATGTGACATACTTGCCAATTAACTCATCTTCCTAATTCAACATCTCAAGCCAACATTACCCTTTTTCAATATCTGTCTTTAAATATTGCACCTAAGTTGAATTAATGACCTAACTGAAATGCCTGCCTTTCATGAATTATGCATTCTGTTTATCTGTAGAACCTAAGACCCATCATCATTGCTTTAGGCAGCCATTTGCCTTCAAAAGCACTTTTAAATAAGATGTCTCCAGCCTATGCGTAAATATTCAATTTTCAGAACCAAAAAGAACAGTCTACATTTAAACCAATTACATTTCTTTGCCAATTATTCTAGCCTTTCAAAATCATTTTGAACTCTGTTTTTTACCTCATGTGCCAACATTCTAAAATTTGGTTATACCTTCTCAAAACCAAAATATTGCTAAAAATAGGCATAATAAATAGTATCAGAACAGAGATTAGACACTAAACCCAAAGGCACTTTATTGGGAAACTTCTTTCAGCTTAGTATCAATTCTTTAAATAAAAAAAACCTAGGATACATTTGTTCAAATAGCCAAGAATCTGCCTAGAGTCCATGTTCATCACATATTTCTGCATCTTGCCCATCAGGGTATGAATGGCTTGCTAAATATGGAGAATCACCGTGTCTACAGCATACTCCAGATTTATGGTCTCTCCATTGACCTGAGCCAGCTACTGGCTTTCAAAATATGGAGAATCACCATGTCTACAGCATACTCCAGGTTTACTGGTCTCTCTATCCACCTGAGCCAGCTACTGTGCTAACCACTCTCTACTGGCTGTGCCTTCTCAGTTTCCTTCTCAAATCCCTCTGGCTCTGCTTGCTTCCTCTTTTTTTTTTTTTTTTTTTTTACTAAATCATAGCTGTGTACATTAGTGCAATCATGGGGTACAATGTGCTGGGTTCATATACAATCTGAAATATTTTCATCCAACTGTTCGACATAACCTTCATGGGATTTTCTTGTTTATTGTATGAAAACATTTGTATTCTGCATTTAGTAGGTTTCACCTGTACCCTTCTAAGATG
>CAUYRH010147085.1:0-11548 GCA_963574655.1 Perodicticus potto | reverse complement strand
GAAGGCTAAAACCCAGTTATAGCACAAGAAATGGGGAGGGGGCAAGGGAGGGGAGGGGGGAGGATGGGTGGAGGGAGGGTGATTGGTGGGATCACACTTACGGTGAATCTTAACAAGGGTACAAGTGAAAATTACTAAATGAAGAATATAAATTTCTTCATATAGTGATTAAAAGGCCATGAAGGCTATGTTAAATAGTTCAATGAAAATATTTCAGATTGTATATGAAGTCAGCACATTGTGCCCCATGATTACACCAGTGTACACAATTATGATTTAATAAAAATTAAAAAAAAAGTTTTTGCTTCAAAGGATACTGTCAAGACAGTAAAAAGACAACCCACAGAATGGGAGAAAATATTAGCGATTCACATCTGATAAGGTACTTATCTTCCAAAATATACAAGGAACTCTTACAACACAATAATAAAGAAAATAACCCAATTAAAAACTGGGCAGAAGAATTTAATAGATCATTTTCCAAAGAAAATCTACAAATTGCCAATAAGCACATGAAAAGATGCTCAGCATCATTAGTCATTAGGAAATAGCCACAATGAGATACTACACACACATTAGGATAACTATAAGGACAACAAAAACAAGTGTATTTTGTATGGACAAAAGCAAGTGTTAGGATATGTGAAAATGGGAAACTTCATACATTACTAATGAATGTAAATTGAAAGTTTCTTTGGAAAATTGGCAGTTCCTCAAAGGATTAAACATAGTTATCCTATGACTCTGTTTATACTTAATGGAAAATCTATTCCATCCCTAGGTATGACACTTTAAAAGGTAAATTTTATGGCATGTGAATCATATTACAAATAGCTCCTCTCAGGGGATTGGTTACTGTGCCAGATGTTTAAGGTACCATATGAACACAGAAAGGTGTGAACCTTGCCCTTCTAGAGGTTCTTTTCTGTTAAGTGTATAAGGCATTACAATTGTGGTAGGTACTATGAAGGAAAAATATAGTGTCTATTGAGAACTGTTAAGAAGAATGTATAAACCAGTCTAAGTCAGGGACAGTTTTTCTAAGGAGGTGATTTTATCAAAGCAAAAAGGAAGAAGAAAAGAAATATTATAGGGAGAAGAAGGACAACAACACGTATAAAGACTGTTGAGAGAGCCCCGGTGTGTTGAGGAAACTGAAGGAAGGCCAGTATGGACAGGATGCAGAAACTAAGGGGTAAGGGGTGCAGGGTGAAACCAAGAAGCAGGTCCAGACTGGACTATGCGAAGTCTCAGCCATAAGTCATGCTGTAGCTTCAAAAGGTGTTCAATCTGATGTCATGCGTTCTAATGAGTGTTTTGTAAACATCCCTCTGGCTAGAGAAGAGGCAAGAGTGGAAGCTGAGGAGGCCAGTTAACAGGCAACTTGTACCCGGGAATTGGCAATGGAGACAAGAAGTTGACATACCCAGTTTTTAGGAGGTGAAATTCACATGATTTTGTGAAAGGGAAGATGGGGAAGTGAGGGAGAGAGCTGTAAGGCATGTTTCCTAGACGTTGGACTTTGAGAGTGAATCGGTTTGGAGACAATTTCCAGACATTTTCCTTCAATATATACTTTGTTATGAACAACTTTAGGTAACATGAATGGATTCTTATTTCTGCTGAGAAATAGCTCCTTCTGACTAAGGCAGTCACAAGTAAATAGAATTATGTGATCTACTGATAGCAGATATTAGGGGAGAGTACACATTTGAGATAATTAGACAAGTTTTGTTATATTTGCCAGGTGACTTTTGCTCTGGGAGTCTCTTGTGTCTTAGTCTATATCCTCAATGTCTCTTGTGATATATTTGGCCGTGCTGGTGATCCCCAATGCTGTAGAGAGATCATCTGTCATTTAAATTTCCTCATTTTAATGTAACTAATGAAAATAGATTCTGAAATAATTTTCTGGCAGGTAATCACCTTCAAGTGAGGAATATCTGGCATGAATTCAGTTTAGCAATTCCATATTTCCTTGGCCAGCCGAAGTCTTAAAATGTCAAATTCTTAAGTAATGTTTTGTTCTGCATTTATGTAGAAGTGATAGCATTTTCTCATAACTTCTAAGAGCTTCTTTGGCAATTTAACACTATCCTGAAATAAATTTTAATTTACACTGTAAAAAGAGTTTCAGATGACCCTGGAAGTGTTATTTATCCCAGACATACACTTACGTTTGGAATGCCAGCACACAGCACCACCTGAGAGGAGAAGACCCTGTGAAGAAAACTTGAGTGTGCAAATGGGTTGTGATTTAAGTTACACTGTAACTGTTACAAGAAAGATATCTCCCTTGTTATTAGTGTTTTATTGCTAATTTATCAGTAGTGGACAAACATAAAAGGTATCAATCGGTAAATGTCAAATACAACAAAACTTGAGGCAGATTTTTATCAGAAGAATCAAAGGAGTGACTTGGAGTAAATCATAGCAACCTGCCTTTTGCAGTCCTCTCCTAAGGCATTTTCTCTAACATTTGTTCTCGTGAACCAGCACGCTCAGAAGGAGTTCAGGTCTCTTGTTCCTAATTTTTCCAGAACACTGAAACTCATCCATCCATTTGAATTAAATTTCCATTTCTCAATATAGGCTCAATCTAAAGATTAACTGTCATTACTGAGCACTAACTTTATTACTGTCCTTTACGTATGTACTTACGCTAGTCTGTATTTTAATTTCTGGGAATTGTTTGTCATTTGAAGTGCAGACTTTAAGAATGGGGAAATTTTTGAGGTTAGAGGACAGAACCCAGCTATCACCCTTGGTTTCTTGTCTTTTAAAATAATCCTGTTATTTTTTTATATGCTTTTATTTAGACTAAAATAGGCCCCCATCTAGTCATTCACAGGAAAAGCAAATGCTTAGTGACTATGTATAGTAACAATCTATTGGTTTTGTAATATTGATATTTAAGATTGTATACCAAAATAAGGAAAGATTTCCTGTTAGTTGTATTTAAGTTCAGGTTTCATGCTCTGTGATGAATATGATCTGTAGGTGAAAAATTTTTATCAGCTCTTTAGATCCTTAAAGTATCATTGAATGTTTCAAGAGAAGCCCCTCCAAGCCTTGCGTGCCCTGAAGCATTGCATCCTGCCTGCCCTCTCGCATGTCTGCTTGCATTACTGTCCTTGTGAGTACAGACCCAGGTTGAGGGGAGCCCAGGAGGACATGGCCTTGCAGCTTTAATCTCAAAGCTTCTTCAGAGGTTATAGCTATTCTCTATGATGCTGTATTTTAATTTGATTATTTTAATCTGGAACCACTTGGGTTAACTTGGTTTCTTCCACTTCACTCTGATAGTGCTAGAACCTGGTGAGTGGGATGGTGGCTGGTGTGGTTAAGTTGAAGGGGGATAGAGACCAGCCTGGAGCCGAGAAGATATTATTCATTGAAGCTCTTTCTCTATAACACTGAGTCTTTGTCAGCTGCTAATATTTAGGTATTTCCATGAACAAGATTACCTGGAACCCCCCTGCTTTCTGATAAACTCACCAGAGAGCAGAGTGATAAGAACTTTGAGGGGTATAGGAAGAAATTTAACCAGATCAAATCTTCAGGGTGGCTGTGTTGATAGCCTGTGTGGCCTGAAGAGCCATAGGCTAGTACTTCCTGTTTATAGGCAGTATTTACTTTTAGATAAAATATGTTCCTCAAAAAAATACACAGATATGGGCGGTGCCTATGGCTCAAAGGAGTAGGGCACCAGCCCCATATACCGGAGGTGGTGGGTTCAAACTAGGCCCCAGCCAAAAAAAAATACACAGATATACAGTGTATAAAAGTCAGAAAATAGGGCGGCACCTGTGGCTCATCGAGTAGGGCGCCGGCCCCATATACCAAAGGTGGCGGGTTCAAACCCAGCCTCGGCCAAACTGCAAAAACAGAAAAATAGCCGGGCGTTGTGGCAGGTGCCTGTAATCCCAGCTACTCGGGAGGCTGAGGCAAGAGAATCGCATAAGCCCTGGAGTTGGAGGTTGCTGTGAGCTGTGTCACACCACGGCACTCTACAGAGGGCAATAAAGTGAGACTCTGTCTCTACAAAAAAAAAAAAAAAGTCAGAAAATAGATACATGCTATAAAGAAGATACTCCATTACCAGAGAACTAGTAAAGCAATCCTTTACTATTTCAGTTCAAAAAGAATATATCATTTTTTTGACATAGATATATGCCTAGTATAAATATTTTACACTTTCTAAGTATTTTTAAATCTTATCATTTTGCACAGTTGAGCACTTAAACATCTGGCTTAAGTCAAGTGTGCTTCCAATAAGGGTTAAAGATTTGCTGCCTAAAACATCCTGAATGATCACCATTTTTGCCTAAATTAATGTTGTTTACAAGATGTATGAGGTCTAACAATTAAGTTAACTCATCCCAGGAAAAGTGCTACCTACTTAATTGCTGAATATCTCTGTGGTCACCTTTGAAGTACTCTCCTTGGGAAGCGATGTACCAACACCGTTGCCTCTTCCACCCTTCAAAACAATTTTGGAACTCTTTTTCTGGAATAGCCGTCAGAGCCATCATCATACAGCATACAAAAACATGCAACAACAATAATGAAACCCACTCGAAAGACACTGCTACCCGTCAACATGAACACAGTGAGGAGACACTGATATTCCGAGGTTCTGAAACTTCACTGAGTCTTTTATACAAGGCACAACATTAGCACGTGGTGGCAAGTTCAAATTTAATTATCAGACCTCGTATGAAGACAGCTCTGATAAACCTGGCAGTGCATACATCTTTTTGAAATCTTGCTCATAATTCTTTTGGATATAAACCCACAGTGGAATTGCTAGATAATATGTTATTCTATTTTTAATTTTTCTAGGAATTACCATAGTGTTTTCCGTAATGGCTGCACCATTTTATATTTCCATCGATAGTTAATAAGAGTTCTAGCTTCTCCAATATTCTTGCCAACACTTGTTGTTTTCTGTTGTTTTTTTGTTTTGTTTTGTTTTTGGTAATAGCCATTCTAATGAGTGTGATTTCTCCAGTATCCTCGCCAACACTTGATATATTCTGGGGGTTTTCACGAATAGCCATTCTAATGAGTATGATTTTAGATTATGCTTTTGATTTGCATTTTCCTAATTAGTGATACTGAATAGGTTTTCATATGCTTTTTGGCCATTTGTGTTTCATTTTTGGAGAAATGTCTATGCAAGTCCTTTGCTTATTTTGAGGTCAGGTTATTTGTTTTTCTTGAGTCATGGGGTTCTTTATGTATTCTCTGTATTAATCCCTTATCAGATAAGTGATTTGCGAATATTTTCTTCCATTCCTTAGGTTTTCTTTTCACTCTGTTGATTTTGTCCTGTTGTGCAGAAGTTTTAAATTTTGATAGAGTCCCAATTTATTTTTATTTTTGTTGCCTATATTTTTGGTCACATTTACTTTTAATTGTTTTATATCTACTAATTTTTATGAAGCAATAAAGTGTAATGAAATATTAATTATAAAACCACTGGTGCATAGACAGAGATGGCTACCTCCTGAAAGTGGACTCTTGGCCAGCAAGGCAGTGTTGTCATGCATAAGCTTTAAATTTTGCTTCATCAGCTAATGTGGAAATGCACATATTTGGAGTACAGAGTCCAGCTTGAGTGAGATCTGACTCCATAAAGGGTTGTGAGAACATGATCAAATATATGATAATGAAGGGTCAAAAAAGCACACCTAGTCATATCCTTTTAATTAGAGTTCCCATATATCCACAATAAACCATTGCAGAAGTCCTTGTCTCCTGCCCCCCAAAAAATAATGGACCTCTGTTGCCTTCTGCATTCTTATTTTTCTCATCTTTCCTGTGTGGTAATGCTTCACAGTCAGGTAACATCTCTAAACAAAAAGGTACAATTAGAAAATTTTATTCTAAGGTTAACTTTCAAATTTAGAGAAATAAAAGATGTACTTTTCAAATTTTAATAAACTATTGCAGTTGATCAGCACCATTTGTAACAGTTAGTAGTTATTGACTATTGAGAATTATTAGCAATACACAAAAGTACTATAAGCATCTTTTCTGACTGCAGTAGTATAAAAGAACTAGTACCTGAATGGTTTTCTTTATCTTCTGGGGTTTTTAAGCAATTGGAATTTAAGTGATCTTTTTTTTCTTCACATGCTAGTTCTCATTTTAAAATGTTGCCATTCTTCCTTTTTTCCTCCCTTTTGTAATTGCTTCTTACTCATCTTGCCCCTGCTCATTAGTCCTACACAGATGTTGTGATAGTACTTCTCCTTGCCTAATTTTCCTTCCCCACCCACACAGACTCATCATTCACCGTCCTCAGTTTCCACTTCTGTCTTCCGACATATGTAAGGTATTAAAATGAGCCCATCAGAGTCCTTGTAGGTAGGATTCTGGTTTCAGGACACTAGAGAACAAACATAGCAAATACTTCTGCATTCTAGGTCAGGTGGCTTCCTCTCCCACCTGCTGCTCAAGCCAGGTTGGTACAGTGGCCCAGCAACTAGCAGAGAATCATTAAGCTTTTATGTTGCTTCTGGACCATCTTGGCCTCCAAATACTTGAAGCAGTTTGATTCTTAAAACTTACGAATAAAAAAAAAAAAAAAAACTTATGAAGAAAAAGAAGCCACTGAGATATATTATCCCTTTATTTCTTTCAGGTTTAAATAAATAGTAATGATTATTCTACTTATGTCAAGTTTTTACTTCTTAAGTAAAGCTTTGTAACAAATACAATATTTTCTTCCAAAAGAATCCATGGATACCTATTAGTACATCAAATTTTCCAGTTAAGCTTTAGGTTAATAAAAATTCAGGTTTTCGAGTGGTTACTTCTAGTCTGACGAACCATTTTGCTGTATGCAGGGGTGTTGTAATCTTATTTGAGGAGTTTTATTCATTAATGTAAGGTACCAAAATAAATGTAGCTAGGGTCATGGTGTTTAATTTAATAGCATTATGATAATAACTACCATAATTAGTTTCAGATTTACCTTCCTTCCCAAAGGGTAAGATCTTTTTTAGTTTTTGATGCCTTCTTAAGTCATGAGAATGACAGCAAAATTAATGTCATGACCTTTATAGCCTGTTTATGGTTTTTCCTTGTTGTACCCTAAAGGATTTAAGGAATAGTGTATATCTAAACCAAACCACTGAGTGTGGACAAGTTAAAAATTGGGTTAATTGGGTTCACCTGATCCTCAGCTGGCGGCACCTCACTCAAGACACCATTTCTTATGAGACAAAAGAACATAATTTTTACACTGTAAAATTATAATAAAACTGTACTTATAATGTCTTAAAATGAAAAAACATTTTTAAAAGGCTACTTTTTTAAATATGTAGGATTTTTCCCCCTCCTATTATTATAACTGGTTTGTCCTTTTCACTTAGCAAGTCCATTTGTGTTTTCATTTTCATAGCAAGAATGTGTTGATACCAAGTAATGGGCCATGTGCTGTGAACCCACTTTTGGTGGGTATTGCACAGCAGCACCATCTTTTCAAACTGACTTTTTTTTCTGGTTTGTTCGTGGGGCTTTCCGTAAACACTATTCTAGGCTGAGGATAATGGCTTATGTCTGTAATCCCAGCACTCTGAGAGGCTGAGACAGGAGAATGCCTTGATTTTAGGAGTTCGAGACCGGCCTGAGCAAGAGAGAGATTCTGTTTCTGCTAAAAAAATAGAAAAAAAAAAATACCAAGCATTGTAATGGGTACCTGGAAGCTGAAGCAGGAGAATCCTTTGAACCCAGAAGTTTGAAGTTACTGTTAGCTAGACTGACACCACAGCACTCTAACCTGGGCAAGAGTGTGAAACTCTCTCTTCTCTATCAGAGAGAGAAGAAGAAAAAAACAGTCAGAGATGTGAAACTTGGTTTTAATTTTTATTAGGGTTTATGAATATTTCAACAAAACTTAGGATTTGCATATTCAGCTGAAGTTGAGAAAAATATGTAGACCATGTTAAAATCTTTAAAGCTTTTGAGTAGTTGATTGAAAAATTCCTGTGGCGGTTTTTGCAAGTAGTAGTTTTGAGGCACTTTCATACATTCGTGGATAAATCAATACAACTTTTTTGAAGGAGAATTTAACAACATATATAAAAGTTTTAAACAGACACAGAAGTTTCTTACTGTGACTTTATCCTGCAGATAGACTCATACATGTTAGCAAAGTATGGGTGGGATGCACACTGCACCTTTGTAAGAACAGAAGGCTGAGAATAATCTAATTGTCAGCGAGTTCATAAATAATGATTCTATGCAATCTTTAAAAAGAATAAAGATGTTGGTAAATGCTGATATGGAGAACTCTCAAAACTATATTAAGTGAAAAAAGAGCAACATATATACTATGCTTCAGTTTAGAAAGGGCAGAAGGGGTACAGAGTATATTTCTACATGTTAACTCATGTACACATAAGCTAAAAGAGACCCTTTCTAAAAGGATCTCTACAATAGTGCATGCATTTGTTGCCTCTAAGGAGGGAAATTGGAATAGAATGAAAGGGAGGTGAATTTTTCAGTATATTTCTTTTTTGTACTGTTTGAACTTACTCCTCATTCTTACATATTTTTAAATTAAATACATGGCATTAAGAAACTAGTTTTTGAAGCCTGCATCAATGCAAGCAAATGTTTAATATATAAACAGTAGCCCTGCATTATCCATGGTTTCTCTCCCCAACCCTATTTTCAGTTATCTAACATATAATACAGTAAGATATTTTTAGAGAGAGACAAAGAGACATCGCATTCACATAACTTTTATTATAGTATATTATTGTAATTCTGTTTCATTAGTAGTTATTATTGATTTCTCATTCCTAATTTATAAATTAAACTTTACCATAGGTATACATGTATGGGATATATAGGGTTTGGTACTGTCTGTGGTTTCAGACATCCATGGGTTGTCTTAGGGTGTATTCCCCTGTAAATACAGGGACTAAGTATATTTCTAAAGAAGAATAAAAATTGATATATGGGACGGCGCCTGTGGCTCAGTGAGTAGGGCGCCTGCCCCATACGCCAAGGGTGACAGGATCGAACCCAGCCCTGGCCAAACTGCAATAAAAAAATAGCTGGGGGTATTGTGGTGGGCACCTGTAGTCCCAGGTACTCGGGAGGCTGACGCAAGAGAATCGCCTAAGCCCAAGAGCTGGAGGTTGCTGTGAACTATGACACCACAGCACTCTACTGAGGGCAACAAAGTGAGACTCTGTCTCTAAAAAAAAGATATATGCACTTATGAGTATTACAAAAACCAAAAAAAGCATTAAAAATAAATTAGGCAATATATTAAAATATTAATATTATAGTATTTGTGTTACAATATTAGGATTATGGATTTGGTTTGTTACAGATTCAGTAATAAGGTAATATTCTATTAGTGGGAAATATGAAGTACCAGGGTTTTTCTAGTTCTAAAATGCCATGACACACATGTGTTTTAAATAATATGTATTAGTTATCTAAATATTGCCACAGTTGTATAAGTGTTCATCTTGCAGGAATGTTTTTACAACGTTATTATAATGTATAATAAGAGATGTTTTTTGAAAAATTAAAGCAAAGAAAATTCCAGAATGAGTCCTTGTAACCTGACAGCTATTTAGCCCCTGTTTCTTTTTCATGCATGTTTCTTTTTATTTACCTTTTTCCATGTTGGAAATAGTCATTTTATAATAACCTAAGTGTTGAACAAAAGCCTTTGGGGTCAGGAAACAAAAAAGGTTAGGTAATACTGAAAAAGGCACCTTTCTTTTCTATTGCTCTGTTAAGGAAATGAAAATGGTCATGGCACAGAGAAGGAAAAACGGGAAATACCCGGATGAGCTTGTAATTCTAAAGTATTCAGCTGCTGTTTGCCTTCTGTGTACTTAGGCTTTGTTTGAAAAATTTTAATGCAGCAGAGAATGAATTTTCCTGGCTTGTTTTAAGTAATTTCATGTGCCCATCATAAATGATCCTTGACTTATGATGGGGCTACATACTGATAAACCCATCGTAAGTTGAAAAGATTATAATTCAAAAATGCATTTACTGTTCCTAACCTACTGATCATCATAGCCTAGCCTAGCCTAGCTTAAATGTGCAGGCGACAGCATGAGGCTCTGTCTCAAAAAAAAAAGAACACTTAACATTAACCTACTTAATTTATATAATAAAGTGTCAAATACCTTGTAGTTTATTGACTACTGAAAGCGAATGGTTCTATGGGGTAACTGTATTTACTGCACAATTGTTTATGTTTCATGATTACAATAAATACAGCAGTGCTCTCTGTGGCAGCAAAAGACAATATGACTTTGTTTGAGCGTGTCTACTTTAAATACTTCCTACTCCCAAGATGTTGATGGCACTCCTTTTCTAACGTAGTTTTCAAAAACAAAATAAACACTTGTGTTTTTTTTTTTTTTTCCTACTTTTCAAAGGCACTATTCATTCATTAGGGAAGTTTAAGAATATATCCACACCATAAAGAAGAAAGTAAGAAGCAATTTAATGCCACACTCATAGATCGTCATTTTTAACACTTGGTAGTATTCTCATGAATTTATGGAAAAAATAGCCATTACTCGTCTGTAACCAACCCTATAAAACATAAAAACAAACATTTTTCATATTTATAAATAGTTTTAAAACATTTCTAGAAATAGTTTAATTATAAAAATACCCCCTAATTTACTTCGAAGTTATACATCTATTGTGTATTTTAAATAGCATGCTAAACATTTCTTTAAAAGTAATAAGGATGATATTAATGATTATTATTATTACAATGTCGATGTATAGCTTTACACATTACGACGGTGATTATCTGAAATAAAGTTTTAGAAGTAGAAGGAAGATCTGGATCAAAAGAAACAGAATTTTAAGGCTGAGGAGGATGCACCTTGCCAAAGTACTTCTGAAAACTTGGTGCTAATTATACTACACAAAGTAAATGATCATGCCCCTCTCCTCAGACTTAGCTGAAGTTTGGATTGTTTTACTTACTTTTTGTCAATTCATAAGCAAACAATACTGATATTATCTTAGAAATTTGAAATTCTTTGATTTTTATTAAGGCTTGATATACTCTCTAATACTCTCTAGTTTAACATCTTCTCTCAGTCTTTACTAATTTTTATACTGGAGTATTTTCTTTCTCATAAGGTTATCTTTCCAGGGTGTATAGTAGCACCTCAAACACCATTTGTTAAATGAATAATAAATATATGTCTATATGTCTATTGTAAATTTTCAATTTTTTCCCAGTATTTGCCTCTTTCCCACTATTTTTAACAGCTATATTGACGTATAGTAAATTACAAATATTTTAAAAACAATGTGATGAATTTTGGCATTTGTATACTACCCTTCACCCCAATTGAAGGATATGTGTTTCTCATGCCCACTTGTAATGCTTTTTCTTTTTTTTTTTTTTTTAAATACATGTATTTTATTATTCTTCATTACATTATTTCCCCCCCCCACCCGTCCGTGATAAGACAGAATTGATTTACAGAAAAGAATACAGAAAACACCAAAGCTCCTGGTAGTGGGAGAG
>CAUYRH010147079.1:0-11254 GCA_963574655.1 Perodicticus potto | reverse complement strand
ACACCTATATATACCCTGAGGCTAGAGGCCTAGAGGAGGAGATGGGGAAAGACCGGGAGAGGAATGGAGAGAGCATCTCTCTCCCCACTTGAAATCTCTCCCTCTACCAGGAGCTTTGGTGTTTTCTGTATTCTTTTCTGTAAATCAATTCTGTCTTACCCCGGAGGGGTGTGTGTGTGTGGGGGGAATAATGTAATGAAGAATAATAAAATACATATATTTAAAAAAAAAAAGAAACTGTCTCCTTTTGGACATTCTCTTTTAAACCAAAAGGTCTTCCCCTATAACATGAGTTAATTACGCTCTAGGCCAGTGATTTTCAACCTGTGTGCTACAGCACACTGGTGGGCCGTGAGGGGATCTTAGGTGTGCTGGAAATATTTTTGAAGATAATTAGTTAAATTATTTTCAAAAGAAGGCCAAAGCACCGTAAGCATATTACTCCTTTTGTTTTCACTCTATTTACATCAACATAATTTAAGTGTGCTGCAGAAGTTTAACTATGGGTTCAAGTGCGCCATGAGATAAAAGGAGGTTGAAAAACTCTGCTCTAGGCTGTCAACCCTGTGGTCTCTGGTTAGAGCTCATTTCAATCAGTTAACACTACTTTTTGCATCTCTTTCCCTCAGCGAGTTCCACACAGCAGAAGATAGGGTTTCAGCCATCTTTATCCATCCCAATTTTAGACATTATTAAACCGTGATAGGTATAAATTAAATGAATATATGTTGATGTATTATATAAATGAGATGGACATAGCTATATTTATACAAGCCAACTTTCCAAATTATTTTTTGAACCATTAGCATTATGGATAGGAAAGTTCAAAGCACAGATTCCTTGCTTGTTAAGATGACATCATTCTAAATATTCAAAGAGAACTCTTCCACCACTTTTCAAAATTATTTGAACTCAAAGTCTTCACAGGCTTTTCTTTATCAACTCAAAATCATGTTCAATTTTCAACTACGTCCCCCCAACATGATTTCCTCATCACCACTCTACTAATCCTTCAAAGTTAATTAAGCCCTTATGATTTCTCTCATCTTTACCGAGGGTGCTTCACAGAGGTCCAGCCTCTGGACCCAAATCTCTGAGAGCAATGATTGGGCCATTTGAGGCGATCGAGATGGAAGTCTTGGGAAATTTCTCCCCCTTTCTCATATATACTTGCTGGACAAAATCCTGACAAATGAAATAGTATTTTAATCTGTATTAATCACCCTGAATTTTACTTTGGCTGTCATGATCTGTCATTTGCCAGGTTCTGACAAATTCACAATATTTTTCAGACTTCTGTCAAATGGCGACACAAGAATGTCAGCAGAGGCCCCTCCTGGCTGGCACACGTGACCCAGCTGACCCAAATCGCATTCGCATTCTGGCTCCGTGATGTTCTTTCCTTTAATTTTCTTTCTAGCTACCTTTCTTTCCCCCTCTTCTTCTTTCCCTAAAGTTCCTCATGACTGCCTTGCCATCTATTCCACACTGAGAGTTTTAAGAACAAGTTCTTAGTGATTAACAAGCTAGTGGTTAACCACGTTTTATTTTCTTATTTATTTATTGCATCACTCTGTGTATTTTATGTAGGTTCTTATGCCTGATTGCAAGCTAAAAGTATATGTATAATCTCCCTGTCAAAATACATCCTTCCTCAACATTGAACTTGAAAGTTTCAATTGAAACCGTCTCCTCTTGGACGTTCCCTTTTAAAACAAATGGTCTTCCCCTGTGACATGAGTTATTTACACTCTAGAATGTTCCATGGGAGGTGAACAAATACAGGAGCTCCCTACATGCCAAGATATTTAGATTTCCCTATATATAATTTTTTTTAATTTTTGCCTTTCCTGGGGTAGGTATATTTTGGTCTTGCCCCACTAAAACATAAATTTCATGAGACCAGAGATGGTGTTTGTCTCATTGGCTGCTATCTTTGAGCACTAGAAACAGCACATAGGATGTGCTCAGTTTATATTTCATAACTGAATAAACGAGTAAATGACTCAGTGACAAACAAAGAAACACACAAATGAACACGTCCTTCTCAACGAGCAATGCTGGGCTTATTTCCTGCTCGTCCAGCCCTGGCTGTGTGATCTTAGAAATGTCACTCTGTGTAGTAAACGTGGTCATCAGATCTGAAATGCTCACTCCATAGAATTGCTGTGATGTTTAAATGAGGCACCACACAACACAACCTCTGGCATATGGTAAGTGCTCATTTACTGTGAGATCTCTTTTATAGGCTTCCCACAATGTCTGTCCAGAGGACCATCTAAAACAGAGCCCAGACTTTCATTTGAATAAATACGAGTTTCTGCAAAGCAGGAAGTATCTTATTCATGGTTCTGTTACCAGCCTTTTAGAGATTTCAGAGAATAGAGTGGAGAGAGGAAAAAAGCTAAGATGCATTGAAACCTACTATGTGGAAGGTCCTTTCCTAATCATTTTGCATGTGTTTTCTCACTTAAACCTCACAGTAATTCTACAGGGGAGCTGTTATCTTCTTTTTTTTTCAAAAGGTAAAAGCAAGGCTCTGAGAGCTGAAATAACTTATGATGTGAGATCTCAATGCTTATACGTGCCAGACGGAGGCCCCAGACATGTCTGTCTCCAAATGTATGTTTTATTTTTCCAAAGAAAATCTGACACTGGGTATACACGAAGGCTCTCTTTCCTAAAGTATGTTCTATAGGATGTTAAAAAGGGTTATAAGGCAAAGATAGTTTCAGTTTCTGTAATTACCCTGGTTGGGGAAACCTAAGAATATACAAACAAAATACATCCTTTCTTTGCAGGAGTTGTTAGAAACTTGAATGAGTGAATATAATTAAGTCTAAATATCTTGGCAGGTAGGGAGCTCCTGTATTTGTTCACCTCCCATAGAACATTCTGGAAAACACTGATCTGGGGAGATGATCTATAAAGTAAGTGTCCATATGTTTTACTAAAGGACCCAGTATTTTAATACATTATGTAGCAAAATAACATAAGATCAAATATGTTCTTTGGGTATCTACGAATTACCCATTACTAACTCTTGTGAGACACATGGGCATCCTCACCAAATGTTATCGTGATGTTTAATGAGAGAAAACCCACACAAAACATGCATTTCCTAGTAGCGTTTCCCACCAACTGGTTGTGCAGTGCTTGGTACCAGCACCCCAGACATCTTGCTGCTGTAAATCACCTAAGAAAGGTGATCATTAAACAGATTAAAATTCATGGATATTACCTAAATGTGGACCATTAGATTAAATGAAGCAGCTACTATATACTGCCCTGATGCCTCCAGGAAGTTTATTTAGATTATAACTGCACCAGTGTTGTGCAAATCACGTGATTAAGAAGAATATTACAAATCTTACACTTCACCACCTCCACTCTCCCACTGAAGGTTTGCAATTGAAATTCCTCCAAGCCTTAATAAACAGTTACCTCCAAGAAGACACTTTGAAACTGACTTTCTAGACCAATCTGCATTTCGATGTGGTTCAGAGCAAAGCCTTATCTCTGTGTGGCATGTTTGCAAGAATAACAATGTTTAAATAATGTCTGAAATGGAGCATAAAAATCCTTTGTAACTCAAATGGACATATTGAGAAATCTTAAGCTTCAGCTCACATCACCTTTTTGATATTTCTTTCAAAGACTGACAGTAAGACATCATCACTTCCAGAAAGTAACTCTCCAAAAGCCCTGTGCATATTTTTGATGTAGTTTTCTCTTGCAAACTGTCCTCATAACTCGAATAAACGCCAATTTGAAGAACAGGAGTGGTTAGAGTTCTAAATTTTTCATCAAATTCTATGTGAAATTGAAACAGTCTATCTATTTCTTTCTGTCTAACCTGATCGTTGCAAAAAGGAGGGGGAGGGACAAGTTTCTGTGTATTTTCAAAAAATACCTCTTAATTGGAGTCATTTAGGAAGCCCTGGATAAGATGCTTTTGGCAGAGAAAATGATCAGCCAAGGTGGCCTTTTTCTCCCTTGTGTCAAGTGCATCTTTGTTCTCTCATTAGCTCATTTTATTGTATTGAGGCTGAAAGGAAAGAAGGTACGGACAGAGAAGGGAGCTCACACTAGCGAGTGTCTATTCAGTGCCAAATACTGTGCTTGGTATTTTCCATTTTGCCATGTTTCATGACACCGAATCCTCATAACAACTTTTCGAGGAAGACAATATCGACTCATTTATTGATTGATAAAACTGAAGCTTGAAGTGATTATCTAATAGGCCACCAAGGAAGCAGCAGATTTTAAGCCTATTGCATCCTGAACAAGTCCATGCCATTCTCACTCTATTCGGCAACTTTGTTTGAGCGTTCATTATTGGCCAACATGAAGCATCAACAATAACAAAGTCATAAAACACTGTGACTGCTGTTCAGCCAGTAGACTTGGTTGCAGGCATTAGCAAATGGCAGTGGTGACTAAGCCTGGATCCCTTTCATAAAATGGAAGAAGAATGGGGCAAAAGCACCAACTGACGAAGTACTTGGGTGTTTCAAGCACTCTGCCACGCATTTGACGTGTGTTGTTTAATCCTTGTTACCATCCCATGACATCAACACTGTTATTTCCACTTACGGATGGAAAAATAACTGAGGCTCAGAGAGGTACAAAGTCATAGAGATGTGAGTGATATAACTGTGGTTAGACCCAGCATGCGTTAATTCAGATGTACTCCGGGAACACAGTGTACTATGGATGTACTCTACATTTTGTGATACTTATCCCATCATCAGCTGATGGATATTTGGATTGTTTCCATTTTTTGCACATCAGAAATAATGCTGCTATATACATTTGGGTACGAGGTTTTGTGCATGTAGCTTAAATATTACATAGAGTGAAAGAACATGGGCTTTCTTTTTGCTCATTTACCTATTTTTTTAAGGATCTTAGTTTACATAATTCACTTGCCACACACAATCCAGTTAAAGGTACATAATATAATGTTCTTAGTAAATTTGATGGGTTGTGCAGAGCCATAACCACAACTGCATTCCAGAACATTTTCATCCTTCTGAAAAAGAAACTCCATACCCATTAGCAGTCACTCCCCATCCCCAGTCCTGAGTAACCACTAATTTACTTTCTGTCTCCGTTGATGTGCTTATCCCAGACATTTCAAAAAGATGGGACTATATCGTGGACCCCTTGACTGACTGATGCTTTTACTCAGGATATTGTTTGCAGAACTCATCCATGTTGTAGCAAGTATTTGTAAGTCATTACTTTTTCTTTCCAAATAGTAGTCCATTGTATGGACATACCACATTTTATTTATCCTATCATCAACTAAATGGAGAGGCCATCACAGTGACGCAGGTTTATCAATAACCTCACAGATGAGAAAACTGAAATTGTTTGAGCTGCTAGCGTTACCAAATGTATGAAGAAAAAAAAGTCAATAACCAGGACTGTCTTGTGTCAGAAATCATTCTGCAGAGCTACACTCATTATTTGCTTATATACAGCATTATGCTCAACCAATACCAAATGGCCTGGATGTTTTATAATAACACTTTGGCCATTTCCCTCTTCCATGCCTTGCAAATGTGGTTTCTGCTTCCTGATGTTCCTTACCTTTGGTTAAAATGCAAACCCATTTCAATGCTCTCTTCTACAATGACTCAAATTTTAATCACTGGATAGAGCTTTCCCTCAGCAACCCCACCACCACATACAACTAGTTTTTCTTGTTGCTGTGCTGACACATTCCTTGAGAATATTATTTATTACTTTGCATGACAATGTCTTTGCTGTATGAGAACCAGTACCTGGCCTAGAGTAGCAACTGATCAATGTTTAATAAATTGATTTAAATCAAAAGGGAAAAGGTCACAAGTCTGTGATTCTATTTATTAATGAAGAAAACAAAAAAACAGGAATCTTGTGCTGAAATGAATGAAGATGAGCCTCTGTGATAATCCCCTGCTCTAGAAAGTTACCTATACTATGTACACCTGCTCAGCTCACCAACACACCTACAGCTTACAAACACCACTCACTGGAATGGCCTTAAATAAATTAACATTCCCATCTCTACTGACTCCTCTGGAAGAAACAAAAAGTTCACAAGTTAATGGAAACAAAAATGAGGGGCGGAGTGTAGGAAGACAGGAGGAGAGAGGAAGTCATTTCATAATTTATCAACATGTGAGCTCTGGCACCTCATTTATTTTACAAAAAGGGGCTACAGTTGCTCATATTTTCTGTGAGTTGGGACTCAAAACAGGCTTCGTGTTTTCCCTCCATCTCTGCAGCCTGTGGACTTGCTGCCAACTTGTTTCCTAGAATCATCCTTTTCCCTTTCTGCAGCCATCTACTGGGGACTCTTCATCCCCAGTGGCCACTCCATTGGTGCTAAAAGTCTCTTTCCTCATAAAGCTTCGAGCTTAAATCCTCTTTAATCAATACCAAGCACAAAAACCAGGGAAATGGCAAAGTATATCTGCAGACTTCCTTTGAAGCTGATCATTCCATTTAGAAGGAATTAACATCTCATATGCAAGCTATAGCACTTAATAATTTTTAGATTTGTTTATTCTTTAGAGTTACATGTCTCAAAACATTGTCAGTAGAATGATTACATAAACTCTTCTCTCCAGAAGCCACTGGAGAAGAATCTTGTTATGTTCTTATAATTATTACTCAAGACAAGCCCTTCTAGCTTGGCTTTCTGCAATATTAATAATAATAATAGTGGCAATATATAAGATAAACTTAAATTGGAGACCTGAACAAAGTTGAAGATAAAAAGGCATTTCAGCCAAGTCTATACAAATAGAATGTGCCTGACTACCTCCTGGAAGTTTTTGTTGGTTTGTTTTTCTCCTGCCAAAATCTAATCTGTTATATGTCACCTTTCTACCTCTCCCCTCCCAATTTGTGTCCTGAAGGAGCAGAGCAGCCGCGCTTTCAAAACAATTCTTGGACCTCTACTTTCCTTTGCAAGAAACCCTCTGGGGCCTTTCCTTTCGATGTCAGCCATCCATTTCACTATTAAAACTCTCTCTTTCTCTCTCTGTCTCTCTCTATATATTTTACATTGGGTCTGGTGTCAAAAAAGACAGAACAAGACAAAATGTCACATGCAGAAAGATTAGGCCAGACCAACCTAGGCTTGGAGAAAACCTACAGGTTTTAGGGATTTTTTTCAAACTACTGGTCTTGTTTAAAATATCGTTACAAACCATAAATTTTGTTGTAGTTATTCTTTGCAAGGAACAGTGACCCGAATGTGATCCATTCTTTTCCAGAAAATAGCAACATCCAAGATAGGCCTGCGATTTACAGCAGGGCTACAAATGGGAATTTGTACCACCTCTGCTTAAAGACAAATGGCAGGACCTTGGAGGACGCCAGATGCTGTCTGTTGTCCTGGAAGAAGTCTGAGAACCCTGCAGGGTTCTACTGGACTGAACTTAAAGGTGTCCTTCACTAGCTACATATTCCATTCTTGTTCCCTCTGCTCAGAGCAATGGTGGCCACCTGACAATTCAGGAGGAAGTCCCCACCCCAGTGGCTTCTAGTGCCTCTGACAGTGGTGTCTAAGGCTACCGTTGACTGTGTTCAAAGGGTCTCTTTCATCAGACCATAAGAAATTGAGACCATCAACAAGTGACAGTGTTCTTCCAGATGTCTTTCTTACTCCTCCTGAGATGTTTAGATATGATACTCTTGGTCATAACTGAAAGTCATTTGAGACCGTGCATACTGCCGTATCATCAGGCACCTTGACAAGATTTCAACTCTCTGAGTTGTAGGGTGAATCTCAGGAGCTCAGAACACCAATCCCAAACAGAATCTCTCCTCTCCCTTTGTTTTAGAATCTGAAGTCCTAAAGCTTTAGGTTGCAAATATTAGCTTTGAGAGAGTCTTTGGATGGCAGGCATGGTGGCTCACACCTGTAATCCTAGCACTCTGGGAGGCCAGGGCAGGTGGATCGCTTGAGCTCAGGAGTTCCAGACCAGCCTGAACAAAGCAAGACCCTTTCTCTACTAAAAATAGAAAAAAAAAGCCCCCAAACCAAAAAACGAGCCAGATATTGTGGTGGGCACCTGTAGTTCCAGTTACTCAGGAGGCTGAGACAAGAGGGTTGCTTGATCCCAAGAGTATGAGGTTGCTGTGAGCTATCATGCCATGGCACTCAACTCTGAGGTGTCTGAGACTTAGTCTCAGGGAAAAAAAAAAAGAAAAAAAGAGCTTCAAGTGTGGGCTTCATTTGGACTCACACTCTGAAATGTTAGAATTCCACAGGGTGGCATGATGATCAAAGCCCTCCCCTCTGTCTTCATTAGGATGTATGCATCCTAATGTGTATGCATGTGTGTGTTTGTGAGTGTGTGTGTGTGTGTGTGTGTGTGTGTGTGAGAGAGAGAGAGAGAGAGAGAGAGAGAGAGAGAGAAAGACAGAGAAGGAATAAGAAGGGGAAAAAGAAAGAAGAATAAAAGGTAGAAATGAAGAAGTGGGAGCAGGAGGAGGCAGCGGCAGAGGAGGAGAAGCCATACTCGGCCAAAGCATTTCTGAGTGCAGACATGAATATATTGTCTTATTTTTCTTTTCCTGGCTACAGAATATCAACAGACAATTTGTTTAATTTTTCTTGGCACCAAAATGAGTGCTGTCATTTATGATTGAATTTTCCAGTGGTTTTTGTCCTTGTGTAAAAAAGGCACTGTTCCCCACCCTTGTCTTTGGAAACGGCTTCAGCAAAAATCTCCAAGTAAGCAAAATGTTTCATTGGCTTCTTTCCGTATTTCCGTTTAAACATTCTCTATGTCTTTGTCATTCCTACAACTGCCCAGTGGAAGCCTAGATATCCCAGTTCCCTGACTGGAAGCCTGGATGTCCCAGTCCCTTGACTGGGCTGCTTGAATGTCTTGGTCTTCTCCTAAAATACTTCAGCTCAAACCATTGCCATTTTCTTTTTACCCTGTAAGGAAAAGCACATGGGGAGAAGAGTCGGTGTTGAGAGTCCTGCTGACCACACCCACTAAATAGCCATTTCTATTTCTCTCCCCTTCCCTCCCTCCTTCTTTCTTTCCTTTCTTCCTTCCTTCTTCCCACTTGCCTAAGAGTTACTTTGGCCAAGTTATTCAACATTCCAGGTCTTGATTTTCATCAAGTAAAAATGTCATGTGCAAAAGTCGAAGATGCCAAAATACTTACGGTTTCTTACAACCATAAAAGTCCATGTTTGCTGAAAATTCCTTTCTTGCTGGCTCAGCACCAGCCACATACACCAGGGCTGGTGGGTTGGAACCTGGGCTGGGTCTGCTAAACAACAGTGACGACTACAACAAGAAAATAGCTGGGAGTTGTAAACTCCTGTAGTCCCAGCTACTTGGGAGGCTGAGGCAAGAGAATTGCTTAAGCCCAAGAGTTTGAGGTTGCTGTGAGCTGTGATGCCACAGCTCTCTACTGAGGGTGACATAGTGAGACTCTGTCTCAAAAAAAAAAAAAAATTCCTCTCCCTGATTTTTCTCATTATCACTCTCAGGTAGACGTCAGTGAATCTTGGTTGGGTTCCACACCTTCCTTTTATCTTTAGCTTTCATGAGTTTCATTGTGGTGTGTCTGGGAATGATTTTATTTGCATCTATTTTGTTTAGAGCTTCATGAGCTTCTTGGATCTCATGAAGCTTTCTTCAAAGTCTTTCCCCAAATTTAAGAGAAAATTATTATTATTTTTTCTTAATCTAATCTTTTTCTCCTTTACTTTGACTTTGACTTTTCAAGTCATTGGAGTCCATTACACTTTTTTTTGTTTTGCCTCATAGGTTTCTGAGGCATTGTCATCATTTTTTGTTTTTTTAGCTCTCGTCTTTTTCTCTCTGTTCTCTAGATGAAATAATGTTATAGACATGTCTGTAAGTTCCGGGACTTGTCCCTCTGTCATCTCCATCCTGCTATTGACTCCAGAGAGTGAATTTTTTTGACTTAAAATATTCTAGTTTTCAATTCTCAAGTTTCCATTTGATTCTATTTTTGTAGTTTTTATTTCTCTTTCAAAAAATGTCTATCTTTGCATTCATTTCATGAGTACCAGTCCTTACTTTGTTGAATGTGGTTATAATATATACATTAAAGTCTTTGTCTGTTAATTCCAACCTCTGTCTTCTCAAAAATTAGTGTTTGTTGGGATTTTGTTTTCTTGTAGCAGGGCTAAGTGCACTTTTCCTGTCCAGGGTTAGACGGTAATTATTTTAGGTTTTGTGAACCATATATTCTCTGTTGAAACAGCTCTGACACTCTAGTATGAAAGCTACACTGTCCAGCACATGAGTAAGCACAGCTGTGTTCCAGGAAAAGTTTGTTCAGAGACACTGACATTGTAATCGCATTACAGTTTCTCATTTGACAAATACTTTTACAAAAGTAAAAACTCTTCTTCCCTTATAAGCCATACTGAAACAGGGGTTGGTGCAGATTTGGCCCACAGACCCTAGCGTACCAATCCACACCATGGAGAACTGTTCATGTTTTCCTTGTTTTTTTGTACGTCAATTCATTTTGGATCGTATCATGGACCAGTTTACGATTACATTGTGAGACTCCAATTCCTATTGGAATATTCTGGAGAATGTTCATTGTTTATTTTAACAGGTTTGGTGAGGTACAGATCACAAGTTCGGCCTTCCCTTCAGAAGTCCCAATATTCATTCAGTTTCCTCCAGAGTCTCTGCGATGCTGTTTGCACGTGCCCGGCCATACCTGCACCTCTCGGAAGTTACCTCGATGGTATAAATCCTCACCACACTCTAGGGATAACTTATATTCTAGTTCAGTTCCCAAAGCCTTCACTGTGCTTTTTTTTTTTTTTTTTTTTTTTGAGACAGAGCCTCAAGCTGTCACCCTGGATAGAGTGCTGTAGCATCACAGCTCACAGCAACCTCCAATTCCTGGGCTTAAGAGAGTCTCTTGCCTCCGCCTCCCAAGTAGCTGGGACTACAGGCGCCCGCCACAACGCCCGGCCATTTTTGGTTGCAGCCGTCATTGTTGTTTGGCGGGCCCGGGCTGGATTCGAACCTACCAGCTCAGGTGTACGTGGCTGGTGCCTTAGCCCACTGAGCCACAGGCACCGAGCCCACTGTGCTTCTTTGATGTGTTATGTGCCTGTGCAGCTTGAGCATAGACTTGGAATTTCTGATGAACAATACACAGAATTAGGACAATCCCTTCTCAACGCTCATCTTGCCGATATCTCCTCTATTCTCCAGCTCTCAAGACTCACTTT
>CAUYRH010147072.1:0-40358 GCA_963574655.1 Perodicticus potto | reverse complement strand
TTACTCTATGTGATGTGCCGTAGTATGCTTTATCCCGTTCTGCTCTCTTTCTACATTCTTCTTTTAACATTGATGAGGAAACACTAAATTGATTTCACCACTTGTTTTTGTCCATTTGTGTTGCTATGCCGGGTCATGTCTTGTTGTTGCATCCCTGGGGGTTGGGGGGGGAGCCCTATGTCCTTACCACGACAGAAGGATCGAAGTCATCACTTTGTAAGGAAAGAGAGCGTAGGAGGCCCAGTGATGGCTTTTGATCTTGATGTTCCTGGGAATCCTCTGCACTCCCTGGAAGGGTGCTGACCAAGAGCTCTGTGGCCGGCCACTGTCATGGAGTTGAGGGGCTTGACATTGGCCCCTTGGGGTTTTTCTTGGCTGCCTGGACATAATGCCATGATTTCCCCAAAACCTCCAGAATGTACCCCTGAGAGAAGGGACCTTGTCTCTGAGCTCTGCACAGTGCAAAGTGCAGTAGGTGAGCAAACAGATGCAACAAGACCCTTTCCCTTTCCCGACACTCGAGTCTGTTCCCAGGGTAAGGGTTATTTAACCAATTTACCAGATTTAAGGACTCTTCTACACAGTAATCAGCAAAGACTGGAGTTCAGGTCCCTAGGGCCCCCCAGAGCAGTTCTGCGGCGCATGGGGTGTAGGCCCCGGAGATCCTGACGCTGCCTTTACACTGCATTTCAGAGCAGGCAGTGTGCTTAACTTCTCTGAGCCTCAGTTTTCTTTTCGTAAAATTCTACTTCAGAAGGTGTTTTGAGAATTAAACAAACAAAAATAAGCATGTGGTGCTCTTGGCAAAGAGCTGAGCATGTGGGAGACGAGCAAGCAAGGATGCTGTTAGAATTTTAGGAGCAGCTGTGTCTCAGGATGACTGTCCACAGGGCAGGGCCTCGCCTGTCTTGGTTGCTGTGGTGTCCCTGGGGCCTGCTCTGGCCTGGCACGTAGTAGGTGCTCAGCCCCTTGGTCTCTTCTGCCAGCAGCCTGGGTCTCCTCTGCATGGCTGGAAGGAGCCTCTGGGATGCCCCTTCTGCCAATGAGACAGCAGCAGACTCTCCGGGAAGGAGCAGTTTTGTGGGATTCTCCATCTCTCTTTTTTCTTTCCAACCCTGATCCATTTCCTTATTGACTTCAGTGGCTTAGCGTGAGCCAGCTTGTCTCTGGCAGAGCTGATGGCAAAATGACAGGGAGTCAAGGTCTCCGCGCCCTTTGCTCCAGCTTTTATTCGTCTGATTTCATGTGGCTGGAGCCCTGGC
The DNA here is from genome assembly GCA_963574655.1 of Perodicticus potto. Lineage (NCBI taxonomy): Eukaryota > Metazoa > Chordata > Mammalia > Primates > Lorisidae > Perodicticus > Perodicticus potto. Next base: position 39,096 of record CAUYRH010147072.1, on the reverse strand, counting down.
TGCCACTCAGCTGGAAAAATGTCAAACCGATATTAAATCGCAAGACGCAGGCAGGTGACAGGAGAACACTTGTCATCACCTCTTGCCTGTTCCCCTGGTCCTGAGCCCACAGCGGGGAGGGATCATGGTGCTGTGGGGGATGGGCTCATTTTATCTGCACTTCTCCATAACTGCAGTCTTGGACTTTGAAGCAATTTTCTGGAGGTGAGAGCTGGCAGTGGCCAGATGCAGGCATTTATGGGCGGCAGCTTCCTACCAGGATGGCGCCGGGTGGAGAACCCAGCGAAATGGATTCATCATAGGCAGCTGCTAAGCGGGGTCATCTTCTCTTTTTATTTTTTATTCGTTTTTTCAAACTATGAGAGTGATGCAAGCTCACTGTTAAAATTCAATTTCAAGGGAAGAAGTGTGTAAGGATTTGAAGTGTTTTGTTCTCTCAGCCTGAAACCCACTTCCCAGATGAGACACCGCAGGTATTAGTCACAGAGAGCTCTCTGGATTATGCCTGCTGGGAGAGCCCGTGGGATCCACTGGCTCCTTCACCCCTGTCATCAACACTGCAAGGTAGATTCAGCCATTCTCTTGTTTTTATGGATAGACAGAGGGGGCTCAGAGTATGTGAGTGACCCCCAGGCCACTCTGCTGGTTTTGGAGCAGGGTCTGAACCCTGTTCCATGTGCCTCTTAGAGCACATCTTTCCTCCTCTACCTCTGTGATAACTTGTCTTTCTTTCACAAACATGGGATCATACCCAAAGCATCATTTTCAGCTTATATTTTCATTCGTATCCTTTGTCAGAGCCACCAGCATTTGTTTGGCTGGCTCCTTTTAGGTGGGTGTTTACACCGCTTTTGAGTTTTCTGCTATTGCTGGCAACACTACAACGCACATAACCTCCCGACTTTTTGTTTCAAATCCTAATTTTGATTATGCACGTGCTATATGCATTTATTCTCTTTGTCATATAGTTGGACAATTTAGATAAAGAGAAAGTGCCCTGAGCTACCTTCCTCCCCAGCTCACCTCTCCATCTGAATCCCTTTCCCGTAATAACCACTGTTATAAGGGTGGCATATAATCCCTACAGACACATTTTCTGTGGGTGTTTTAAACAATATAAAATATATCATGCAATATGCATTTCTGTGCATCTGGCTTTTTTTTCTCCTTTAGTAACTTCCCAGACATCTTTCCGAGTTGGTATGTAGAGAGCTACCCTATTCTTTTTAATAAGGCCATGTATCATGTTCCGTGGCATGTCTCATCTTTTTAAAAACCGTTTCCCTATTGATAAATATTTAGGCTCCTTTCATTATTTTTTTTCTCCAGAAAAAAGAACTCCAACAAGCTCCTCCGTGCATGTGTCATTGTGTGTACCTTGGAGTTTTTCTCTAGTATTGATACCCAGAAATGGAGCTGCTGAGTGGAAGGGTTTGCCGGGACAGTCTTGTCTGAAGCTGCAGGAGGCTGGAGGAAGATCTGGGTTGACGGTTCTAGGTAGCTGTTTGCAGAGATCTGGCCTTTAGCTACCAGTCCACTCCGCGGCTGTGTTCTTGGACAGCTCCTGGTGTCACTACCCACTCTGGGTAAGATTCCCTGACTGTGGGCTATTTGGTCAGGATTGTCAGAACAATCCTGTGGGTCACCTGTTGGGCCAGTGCCACACACTATTTGATTCCCTCTCTCTTTCCCCCTGTGCTGACTAGTGGCTGGACCCATCTAGATTGATCAGCTATTCTGGTGCTTTTCAGCCTGTTTCTTCTACTAGTCAGCCCTGGGAAAGGCTGGGGAAGATGTGCAATAAGTCGTTCAATCACCAACCATTACCAAGGCCTCCTCTATGCTGGGCTAGTGGGTCAGAAAGGTCCTAGTCTTCAGGAGTTGCTGTCCATTGAGGGAGCCATCCTTGTACTGCTGGCCAGGGCTGGGGCAAAGGTAAGTGGGGGATGCCATGGGGACACACAAGGGGGCTTCTGACATTGTCCATGAAAATTACTGTTAGAGGTGATAACCGAGTGGAGTCTTAAAGAATGAATGAACGTATATACTTAGAATATCTGTTTTTTATTGCTTGTTTTCATTTGCTGTTTGTTTTTAGCCTCCTTGCCAGGTCCCTCCTCACCCCCTGCCTCTTCCTATGTTAATGGCACAGCCTTGCTTTGTTTGATCTTTTGCAATTACAGCCCTTTGGCTTCACCATACCCCGCTTTAGTCACAGGGATCGGCATATGACCCAGGCCTGGCCGATCAGAGTGCTGCATCCCTAAGCCACAGTAACTGGATTAGGATGGGCCAATCCAAACCTTCCCTGCAATTTTCTGCTGGAGTTGATGGGAAACACTCCCTTTTGTCTTTGGAATCATGGCGCTGAAGCAGATGGTTGGGGTCTCCTTCCCGGTCTCAGGTGCAGTGGAATAAACCAAGGCTGGTTTGCAGAAAGAAGCAGAGGCAAAAATGAAAGATGGGCAGAGAGAGAGAATCCTACAGGGTACCAGTGTCTGATTCTGGCAGTTCTTCTTACTATCCTAAGTGCTCCTGAACCTCTTCATTAGCCCCAGAGCTAAACAGGCTGCTGGAATGGGGCCTGCTGCTGTGGCTGGGGCTCTTGATAGGCATTGGGATGGACTCATGAGATCATGTGGGCTCCAGAGAGGAAGAAATCAGGTCAGGGATGCGACCCAGCTTCCTGCCTTCAGCATCTCTTCCTATACTTGGTTCACTCTGTCTTCTAAAACCCCAATCTATTACGACATTATCTTTCCTAAAACTCTCCAATGGGGCTGGGCACAGAGGCTCACGCCTATAATCCTAGCAGTCTGGGAGGTCTAGGTTGGTGCATTGCTTGAGCTCAGAAGTTCAAGACCTGCCTGAGAAAAAGCGAGACCTCTGTCTTTACTAAAAATAGAGAAAACTAACCAGGCATTGTAGTGGGCACCTGCGTAGTCCAGCTACTAGGGAGGCTGAGGTAGAGAGGATCTCTTAAGCCCAAGAGTTTGAGGTTGCTGTGAGCTATGATGCCACTGCACTCTACTCAAGATGACTGAGTGAGATTCTATCTCAAGGAAAAAAAAAAAAAAGGCAAACAAACAGCTCTGCAATGGCTTCCCATTTTTTTTTAGGATTAAGCCCAAAGTCCTTAGCCTGCTGTGCTGGGCCCTTGCCTGTCACCATTGACCCTAGTTTAGGTTCCAGCCACCCCAGACCTCCTTCTCCTTCATGCTCAGGCTATCCCCTCCTCCCAGCCTCTGCACATGCTGTTCTTTAGGCTCAGAATATCTTCCCTGACTTTTCTACCTGACCCTAACACCCATTATTCACCAGGATGACTAACACCCCTTCCTTCAGGAAGTCTTCTAGCTCTGAGCCTCACAGCACTGCCTTGTTTAGTGGTAATTGTTCTATGGTAATTGTTTAATTACTTGTTTTCTTCCATTGACTCCAGACTCTGCAGAAGCAAGTTCACATGCACCGTGGTCATGATTGTACCCCAGATTTCGCTACATTGTTAATAAAACACATGAGGGGTGCAGTGCCTCACATCTGTAATCCTAGAGCTCTGGGAGGCTGAGGCAAGAGGAGCTTAGGAGTTTGGAACCAGCCTGAGCAAGAATGAGACTCTGTCTCTACTAAAAATAGAAAAATTAGACAAGTGTTATGCCTGTCTCCTATAGTCCCAGCTTCTTGGGAGACTGAGGCAGGAGGATCACTTCAACCCAGGAGTCTGAGGTTGCTGTGAGCTGGACTAATGCCACAGCACTCTCACCTGGAGTAACAGAGTGAGACTCTGTCTCAAAACAAACAAACAGAAAACAAAACAAAACAAAACACGTGGTGAATTAATCAGCAAATGAACCCTAGTTCCAGGGGAACCAGATGTGGTGGAAATAGATCAACTTTGGAACAAGACTCATCTGGGTTCAGTGCCTGCCTGTGTAGTTTATCTCTTAGCAAGTCACTTTGCCTTTCTGAGCCTCAGTTTCCTCAAATGCACAGCTATTGGCCATTATGAAAAGTAGTGAAGGTGACAGTGTTTGGCAAACTCAAACACATTCAGCAAATGCTAAGCTCTCTTTTTTTAAAATTAAATCATAGCTGTGAAGGGAACACTTCTACATTGCTGGTGGGAATGCGAACTATTACGTTCCTTTTGGACGTTTGGAGAATACTCAGAGATCTAAAAATAGATCTGCCATTTGATCCTATATACTTGGTATATACCCAGAAGACCAAAAATCACATTATAACAAAGATATCTATACCAGAATGTTTATTGCAGCCCAATTCAAAATTGCTAAGTCATGGAAGAAGCCTGAGTGCCCATCGATCCACGAATGGATTAATAAATTGTGGTACATGTATACCATGGAATACTATGCAGCCTTAAAGAAAGATGGAGACTTTACCTCTTTCGTGTTTACATGGATGGAGCTGGAAAATATTCTTCTTAGCAAAGTATCTCAAGAATGGAAGAAAAAGTATCCAATGTACTCAGTCCTACTATGAAACTAATTTAAAGGTCTCATATGAAGGCTATAACCCAACTATAGCACAAGAATATGGGAAGGGAGGGGAGGGGGGAGGTTAGGGTGGAGGGAGGGTAATTGGTGGGGCCACACTTATGGTGCATCTTAGAAGGGTACAGGCAAAGCTTACTAAATGCAGAATACAAATGTCTTCATACAATAACCAAGAAAATGCCATGAAGGGTATGTTAAACAGTTTGATGAAAACATTTCAGATTGTGTGTGAAACAAGCACATTGTACCCCTTGATTGCACTAATGTATGCAGCTATGATTTAATAAAAAAAAAAAGAAAAAAAAAAGAAAAAAACCTGGGAATGTTTTTTTCTGTAAAAGAGTGAAGGATACTGAAAGATAATGTATAGTTTATGACAGAAGACAGTGGTAAATTTTTACTGATAGGTTAATCTGGATCATTTAAATTTGGACTACCATTTGGATTTATCCAACTCTCAACAGATTCTGCTGAGAAGACAAACTGCCATATTTATCTTCATTCAGTCAGCATTGGCTTAGGACTTAACAGTGGTAACAGCCTTGTTTTCAAATCTACACTGAGCATGAGAAAGTTACACACGGATACATTGCAGCACTTTTGTTTCCTTTTAATCAGTTATTTGGGTTAGTGCCACCTTTCTAGCCAGCGTTTTGGAGCAGAATCTGGTTCCATTTGCTTTGTGCAACAGTATCTGGGACTTTGTTCATGGTGGTGCCCGATAATACCACTGAATGAGGATGGTAAGTAGAGATCGCTCGATTCCCTGCTTTAAATGAATAGCAGCAGACTGTAAGGCTGGTGACAGAGCACGACATTTCTTCTAATAAGTTCCACCACTTTGGATTGTTTGCTGTAAGTTAAATGAGCTCTCCTTTTGCTCTTCCTTCAGGCCAATTCCCTTGCAAGGTAAGACATTTATTTCTGACCTTCAGGTGCCATTACAGGGAACTGACAGTGCTTCTGGGAGCAGCCCGGCTTCCCTGCTTTGTACAGCAGTCTCTGAGGTCCCAATTCCCTATTCACTGGTTAAATCCCAACTCCAGGTTAACTGTGTCTATTAATTTGTAGACAAAAATAACAGTTAAGTAGCAGGAAGGGAGCATGCCCCTAAGGGAATACCCAAATGCTATGCTGGAGTCACACCAGGACCACCTGCATCAATTTAAAAACATTTTTTACCAGCGCAGGAAGAATTTTCTGCAAACGTTTGTGTTTGTAAAGCTTGTTTACCTCAGCTGAAAATTGCAGCAGATCGCAATTTGAAGAGTGTTTACTTCCCCCACCCCAAATCATACTCAGTGGTAATTATTTGGATCCAGATTTTGCTATTGTTGTTTGAAATGGTGGGAAGTGAATTGGGATTGGATTCAGGCCTTGAGACCTGGACGGAATAGGATAGGTGTGATTCCAGATGATTTCTGGAAGCAGACAGCAGATCTGGAAGAGGTCCATGATTTGGACCCTTGAAGGTAAAGTCTTTTCCGCAGATAGCAGGTCTGGAAGAGGTCCATGATTTGGACCCTTGAAGGTAAAGTCTTTTCCTCTTGCTTTGGGAGAGATAATCCTACTTTGAGTACAGCATCTTATTAAGACCTCTGGTGCTATGTGATTCAAAATATCAATGGTTCTGCAATGTGTGTATGACTCCACGTAGTAAGTTATAATGGTAGATAGGTATTTCAGGAAAAATTTGTAATGCAGTTTTGGCATAACATTTTTGTCTTTCTTGGTCTTGTTTTTGTAGCTGAATTTTTGTTCCAGTCTATCCTCTTCCTGGAAATTCCAAGGAATATATTTTATTTTATTTTATTTTTAGAGCTAGGGTCTCCCTATGTTGCCCAGGCTGGACATGAACTCCAGGGCTCAAGTGATTGCCTACCTCTGAGTAGCTAGGATGATAGGCACTCATCCATGGGCCTGGTTGGAATAAACATTTTGTAGTACCTGGAAGGAGGGGTGTTGGTGGGGTGGTTTGCACATTTGCATCATGATGGCAGAAGCTTGCAGTATCTCTGGAATTTTTTAGAGACAGGGTCTTTTTCTGGCTCAGGCTGGTCTTGAACCTGTGAAGTCACAGCATGCTAGGCTAGGGATGATCTTGGAAAGCTCCTTCAGTGTTTTTGTAATGTAGATATTAAAAATAACTTGAAAATGTTTCTTTTCACGTAGTGCTGACATAGTAGTATGTGCGTGGCCCAGAAAAAGCTACCTGGTATACCCCTAGAAAGCATAGAAGGAATTTGCCATAGTTGAGGACTAAACTTCAATCTTACAAGTTCAGAAGTTTCCCTTTTTGAGTTCCTTTAAGAAAAAGGGTCATTTTTTTGTTTTTTTTTAACCTGCATGGATTCACAAGTGTGGCAGTAAAGGTAAAATATTTCACTTACCCCCATACATTTCCCATTGCTCTAGCAGTGAGGCAATATGACTAAATTTTGCTGGTGGGCTCTGAACAGAAGTTGTGTGTTTCTCCTCTGGATTGAGGTGTCGGGAGTTGGTGGGAAATGCAATGTACTCTGTCTGGCTGCAGCCACTGCATATGCCACGTGTCCCAAATGACACAGCTACAGTACGGTGGCTTTCCTGTCCTGATGGGCACATAGCAGGTAAAGACACTCGATCTAGGGTAAACACTGTCATATAACGTAATCTATACAGCAAGTGTGGAAATAGAATGCTAATTTTAAAACGCACGATGGTGAGCATAGCTACTTAAGGGGTAGACCCGGAACTCCTTAGGCGAGTGCATTATTTTCCTAAGTCACAGACCAGTGTGGTGGTCAGGATGGTTTGTTTTCTGCATGTCCCTGAGCAGATCCTCCCCCATTGGTTTGTGGCTGTGGAGCCGGCTGTGTGTAAGTTTTCTGGGGCAGTCGTAATATCACATTACCATAAAATTAGTGGCTTAAAATAGACTTTTTTTTTTCTTCCAGTTCTGGAGACCACACTCCCTCTGAAGGCTTTAGAGGAGATATTTCCTTGTGTTTTCTAGCCTCTGGTGGTTCCTGACACTTGTTGGTTCAGGACAGTTTGCCCCCCTTCTGTTTTGGGGATACCATCCACTGGAGTCAGGGGCTGCCCTGAATCTAGGATCAACTCATCTAGAGGTCTTTAATGACATTTGTAAAGACCCTATTTCCAAATAAGGTCATGTTCCCAGGTACCAGACGGCTGAACTTGGACATATCTTTTTGAGGGCCATAATTCAACCCACTACAGATGACATGGGAAAAAATTACAACAGGGAGATTGTTCAACATGAAATCTGAACATTCATGTTGAATCTGTTCATTCGTGAAATCTGAATGAAAGGAGTTAGTCACATAAATTATTCTATTGCGTTAAATGACCTGGCCTATTTCCTCTCTGATTTCTTTGTTTTAGTCTCAAAGTTCTAACTCCAGTTGTACCCTTTTTATTTCTAAATTATTTGAGGAGACCTCACCAGCAGCCCAGGTAGCAGTAATACCAAGAATTTAGTAGTGAAGTAAACGTCTTTGACCTCATGTCTCCTTCCTCTGAGGCTTTGTGCCTAGACCATTTCCTACCGAGTTGATATAATGTGAACATTTTTTCATGCCCTGAAAAACTTAAGATTCTTAGGAGAATCTTAATGAGAGTATAGGTATAGGCTAGAAGTATTGGAGAGTGCTACCTGAGATTTTAACAATATAGAAGACAACTCTTTACCTTTTTCTCTCTACAGCATATTTCTTATTATTTCACCTTATTTTTTACAATTTGTTTATTTATTTATTTATTTTTTACTTATTGAGACAGAGTCTCACTTTGTCACCCTTGGTAGAGTGTCGTGGCGTCATAGGTCACAGCAACCTCAAACTCTTCGGCTCAAGTGATTCTCTTGCCTCAGCCTCCCGAGGCAAGAGAATCAGCTGGAACTATAGGGACCCACTACAATGCCCATCCATTTTTAGAGATGGGGTCTCCTTCTGGTTCAGGCTGGTCTCGAACCTGTGAGCTTAGGCAATCTACCAGCCCTAGTGTCCCAGAGTGCTAGGATTATCGGTGTGAGCCGCCACACCTGGCCAGTTTTTTATTTTTTTGATATGGTAACCTCTGGCATAAAAACATGCCAAGACTGGGCTTGGTGCCTGTGGCTCAAGTGGCTAAGGCACCAGCCACATACACCTCAGCTGGAGGGTTCAAACCCAGCCCGGGCCTGCCAAACAACAATGGTGGCTGCAACCAAAAAATAGCTGGGTGTTGTGGCGGGCTCCTGTAATCCTAGCTACTTGGGAAGTGGAGGCAGAAGAATCGCTTGAGCCCAGGAGTTGGAGGTTGCTATGAGCTGTGATGCCACAGTACTCTACCCAGGGTGACAGCTTTAAGCACTGTCTCAAAAAAAAAAAAAAAATAGCTGGGCATTGTCGTGAGTGCCTGTAGTCCCAGCTACTTGGGAGGCTGAGGCAAGAGAATCAGTTAAGCTCAAGAGTTTGAGATTGCTGTGAGCTGTGACACCATGGCACTCTACCAAGGGTGACATAGTGAGACTGTTTCAAAAAAAAAAAAAAACAAACATACCAAGACTGTTGTTTCCTACTTCTTACTATATGACAGCCAGCGTTAGCAGAGGAAGCCTGGACTAGGCAGGGATCCTTGGGTTTTATTTTATATTCATCATGAGAATGTTTGCACTTAAACTCCTGGATATTTGTTGGTAGAGTGAAATCACTTGTTCTTTTTAGATATCTCTAAAATTATGATCAGTTTAGATCTTAGACACATAACATAGGAAAAGGTTAAAGTGCGATGAATTCTGTTTGGTTTTGCAACCCAATTACCTCTTCTGAGTTTTACTCAGAAGCTGGAGGGCGAAGTGTCCCAAGCAGCTGCCTGGTCTAAGCCATTTTGACCTCATTATGTTCAAGGAAGTGAGCATCACAGCGTCCCCCACAAATCAGTGCAACAGAGGATCAATGTAGGTGTCCCGTGGACGAATCCGAGTTTCCTTAAAGAGGACCTACTTTTTGGCTGAAGATAGAATAGGAGCAATGGAAAGGCCTAGAGCTAATTAGAAAACTGGATTAATTCATCTAGAAACTTGGTTTTATTCTCCTCCGTGGTGGCTGTAGCTGCTATCTCATGTAGCCCAAATGAATGCTTCTTGACCCAGCTGACCAGGAAAGAAAGTCCCTTTTCTTTGATGGAAACTCTGGGCTGGTGTTACAGTTATCTTGCAATTCCAATTTGGGTTGCCAAATACATCTGTGGCTGACGCCAGTGGCCTTCCTAAAGAAGATTAGAGATTGCTAGTTGATCATTGTGCTCTTTCCCACTGAGCCTGGACCAGCCTCAGCCTCTGCAAATCAGAGCTTTTCTTGCCAAGTCATGGTCAATGAGTAGGAATATGGTAAATTCTAGTGAACACTAGCAAGGTGATTTCTTTATGAGCTCAGGTGGGGAGATGGAGGAATGATCAACACAACTGATCTTCTGGAATTCAGTCAAAGCAGGTTAAGGCAGGAGCAGTAACTTTCATTAGATCTCTGTGAATGCCAGCTAGTACAGCCGTGACTATTTTGGGGGAACTAGGTCCATGGCTAAGATATGAAATTGAGGAGGATAACAGCAGGTAGGTGGTGAGAATCGTGAAAGACGGATGGAGTTTGTCCTTGGACTGGCTGCCAGCAGCAGGATGACAAACAGGCGCCTGAAGGCCACTTTCTGAGAGGTGCGGAGGAGCCAGGCAAGGGTCCCTGCTGGTTTTTGCCAGGTCAGATCAGCCTGGGAGACAGTCACCTGGGGGTGAGGGATTTGGGGGCTCATTCTTCTTAGTTGTGACTAACTGGTGTGCTGAGAGTCACGGACCTGTGCTTTTGAAACCAAGTTATTTTTTACACGATTTGCATTTATGTAATTCTTTCTTTTCTCTCTCTCTCTCTCATTTTAATAACGCTCTTTATGAAAATGTCAGGCTGTCTCAGGAAAGTGTGTTTGTTCATTCTTAGGTCTGTCTTCTAAAGGGAGAGCAATACAGGCCGTTGCTGTGGGAGTGGGGTCAAAGTGAGGTCCCTTCAAGGAAGAGGGAAAAAGCCCTGTGCTGGACGGTGAGAGGCTTGTTTTGAATTCCAGTTTGTGTTTGCTTTTGGTCTCAGAAATTATCACACCAAACCTACATGGCAGAAGATCAGATCCTGTGCAATTCAAGCATTCTTTTTTAGACAAGAAAGAAAAGTGAAAAAAGTTACTTCCCTCTTAGGGGTAGTAGTAATAAGGGCTGACCAACCAGATACCTGGGGCCCCAGTGATCACTTCTTGGGACCTTCCCTTTGTCTGCAGGCAACTTCACTAACAGAAAGTAGCAGGTCCAGTAAGCAATCTCCCTCTGTCTGGGTAAAATCCCAATCTGACATACTAGACCGGGGTAGAAAACATACTGCTACCCTGCCTTCCACGTCCTAGGCAGACATTGTCAATTAGTCCTGGTCCTTTCTCACTGAAGTTAGACCAAGCACGGTGATTGTCAGTATAGCACTTAGCTCAGCCACTATCGCTAAATAAGATTTGACATTCGGAAGGGTTGTATTTCCATTTCTGTAATAGAGTGCTTCTCTGTTAGTTTCCAGAAGGGCAGAAACCGGTCTCACCCTCATTTGTATCTGTCATAGCACCTAGCTCAGCGTTTACCCTGATGTGGCACACAATGAATCGTTGTGAATGGCATTGAACTTGGAGGAGTGCTGGGGATGACTTTCTCATTGCTCGTTTAAGCCAAGCACAGCCTAGACAACCATGAGAATGTCTCCTAAGATCGTGAGAGGCCAATTTTGGTTTGTTCCTAGAAGGAGGGACTTCTTTGCCTATTATGTCTATACTAAAGAGAAACTATAGAATACCTTTTTTTCAAGAAAGATTTATATTTTGTTATTATTAACAAATAATTTCTACTGCCCAGACAATGGACTTGTCCACCTTTTATCCTCAGTGCTAAGCAGAGGATTATGCTGTGTTGCTCGGTAAAGTTAATCTCTGCATTAGATCTCTAAGTCTTTGAAAAGTTCTTGAACTTATAATACTATTGGCCAAATATCTCATTTCTCCTGAGGACAAAAGGAGAGGAAAATGAATGAACTATAACAAGAAGCACTTAGGTTAAACAAAGGCAGGTTCCCTTGCCAGGGAGAGTGGGTGAAAATTGGAAAGGGTTACTGAGTGAAGTTCAAAGATTTCTGTATTTTTAAAGACAGTCTTTAAGTACATTTCAGCCAAAGGCCAGAAGAGACTAAATTGCCTCCCTAAGTCCCACCAAACCCAGAGACACAATTTTTATAGGGAAGAGAGAAACCCCGGAGAGCAATGAATATTCTGGGCAATTACTTATATCACAAAGCGTTGTTATCCCGTGACCGATGGCCAGATAGGAAGAGAGTAAGCACTCTCAGGGGCATCTTGAAAAATACAAGTAACATCTTAAAGGCCATGGAGTTATGTCCATTAAGTGTGGTCTCCTGTAGGTGAGTGAATGTACTGACAGGCCTAATGATATTTTATCAAGAGTTAAGGACCTATAGCATTTCTATTTGCAAGAGGAGGTTTGCCTAGGTCCAGGTACACAAATGCGGTCTCCTTGGCTAATAGTTCGTGTGTGCGCGTGTGTATGAGTGTTTCTTAGCTTTTTACCCCCCTTTCTCATTCTTAGCCTCAATATATTAGGATATAGTGATGGGGTCTCAGAATATAGTCACTGATCTCTTCTTAATTGACTGTGATTCCTTCGGTGAGAAATCTTATCCAAGGTAGAGGATTGACTAAGGGAAGGAGCTGTACATTTAATTTAGAATTCTCTTTAGATTCCCTGGCTGCCTGGATAAGTTAGTAATTTAAAACACATCATGTAGGAGAGACTGCCCAACTGCACATCAAACCCGTTTCCTCTTCTTTCTTAGACGTGATTGCCAGGCTCTCCGGTAGTCAAGCATGGCCGTATTCCTGAGTACGCGCCAAAAACTGTTGGCAGAAGCGATTCACGCTGGTGCCGCCCAGCAGGCTCAGCATCCCCTTGGAGCTTATTGGAAATTCTTGAGCCCAGTCCCAGTTCTACTGAATTGGAATTTCCAGGGGCAGGCACAGGAATCTGCATTCTCCCTCTCCAGGTCATTCTGATGTATGTCACATTTGAGAAGCCCTGGTGTATCCCACACTCAGATCTGACCCTTCAAGACTTCCCACTTCAGGCTGTTTCTGCAGAAGGGTCACAACATTATCAGTTGCAGAAGAGTTGCTCATCAGTGAGGAATACCACGCTGCACTTCACAGGGGTCCACAGTAAACATCTCTCATGTAAAGTCACCGAGATCTGGGGATTTAGTTTTTGAACCTTGTGTTGTCCTTAGTCTCAGCACAGACAGCAGGAAAATGAGCCATTCAGGACCCCTGAGTGACGAGCTTTTCATGCACATCAGGCTCTCCCCTAACCCTGGGGTGTATTTTAAGCCACTTGCTTAGAATTTACATGCTGTAACCCCTTCTTTTCCTATTGAGGAAAATCAAAACATTAAAATGTCTAACAATGATTACAGATTTTTCTGTTTCTCCTTTTAGTTCTGTTAAACCTGGAACAATTTCAGTGTTCATATAGGCGTGCAGGAGTCCTCCCAACAGGATGGATGCCGTGGGGGCAGGAACTCCTGGGCTGACCAGTGTCTGATTCTGGGTTTTGTCACTTTGTAGATGTCTGATGCTGGGCAAACAGGGTGGCCTCTTTCACCTTGGATTTCTATTCCTAGTGCCTGATGGAGGGAACAAGACAGACAGGGTCCTACACCGTAGTGTCTAGGTGGGAAAGAGAAGAAAAATCAAACAAATGATTCATTAATTACAAATTGTTATTATTGCAGAGAGGAAGGTTGATGGGAGAGAATACTTGTGGACGGGGGCAGATACTTTAGATAAAGTGGTCAAGGATGTCCTCTTTGAAGATAGTTCATTTAAGGTGAGACCTGGAAGATTAGAAGGAGCCAGTTGGTGGCCAGGTGGCTCAAAGAAGAGGGAAAACGTCCTTCCTCTTCAATGGCTGCTGAAGTACCTCTATTTGTAAGATCAAGTTGAGGATGGAGAGGTTCACTGGAAGGTCACAAGAGAAGCCTATCTTTCTTTCTTTCTTTTTTCTTTTTTTTTAACTTTCTAATGTAGCAGTGGGTAACTGAATGTTCCATGGTAATGATTTGTGCAAAGAAAATAGTCATAAGGGGGAAAGCATGGAGTGGGAAACTCTCATGGGAATGGAAGAAAGAAACAAGTCAATAATTGTCAGTGCATTATTAATGAGGTATCCACTGGGTGCAAATCATAACTCCATGTGGGATCTTAGTGAACCCCTGTTTTGAATGAGGAAGATCCCTTTTACCCTGCCGCCTTCTTTTTTCTTTATACTAAGTATTAAAATCTCTAACCATGATTGTAGGTTTATTTATTTCTTCTTCTAGTTCTGTAAAATTTTCTTAATATACTTAGAAAGTCTATCTTTAGTAAATACACATTTATGATTATTATTTCTTTTCTTTTCTTTTTTTTTTTTTTGAGACAGAGTCTTACTATGTTGCCCTCTGTAAAGTGATGTGGTGTCATAGCTCACAGCAACCTCAAACTCTTGGGTTTAAGCGATTCTCTTGCCTCAGCCTCCTCAGTGGCTGGGATGACAGACACCTGCCACAATGCCTGGCTATTTTTTTGTTGTTGTTGCAGTTGTCATTGTTGTTTTAGCTGTCCCAGGCTGGGTTCGAACCTACCAGCCTCGGTGCATATGGCTGGTACAGTAACCACTGTGTTACAGAAGAATTAACCTCTTTATAATTACTAAATGTGTATACTTTTCATAATTTTTTGTCTTAAAGTCTTCTTTGTCTTATGTTTACAGACACATCAGCTTTCATGTTCTCGGTGTTTTTATGATATATATTAATATTTTCTTACTCTTTTATTCTGTACATGACTTTGTATTTAAGTGTGTTTCTTGTAAACAGTATTGCTCAAGGCTTTCTTTTGTGTCCAGTTTTATGATCTGTACATTTTACATGGAGTGTTTAGCCTATTTACATTTAATACATTCATTGATATTATTATATATTTTTGTTTATCATATCTATTTTTTGTTCCCCTGTTCCTCCTTTCCTGGTCTTTTTTTTTTTGGAGGGGAAATTAAACAATTATTCTTTAATTTTCCATTTTATCTTCTCTGTTGACTTTTTATGATTTTTTTTGATGGTTGCTCTCAGGTATAACATGCAGCTGTAATTTATCACAGGATGCCTTCAAACAACATCATACCACTTCAAGTGCAATGTGAGAACCTTACAGTGTAATAATTCCATCTGTGTCCCCTCAATCTTTGTTTTCCTGTATTGACTCATAGTTTACGTCTATGTATTTAAAAACTCGAACAAAACAAAATGACATTATTAAATTTTGATTTACATAACTAATAGTGTTTTTTAAAGTTTAAACACACAACACACACACATAGGGATTTTGCCTTCTACATATGTGTTTATCTTTTCTAACATTCTTCATTTTTTCCTGCAGATATCACCTGATATCCTTTTCTACAATCCTGAAGAAGTTTTAATAGAAATTTGATGGATTTTCCTCAATCTCCTGAACCTTTAACCATTTTTGGAAAATTTATGGTTATTATATTTTCAACTTCTGTCCTATCTTTTCAACCTCTTTCTCTTTATATTCTGTGACTTCAATTCTTTGTTATTAGATGATCTGATATTATCTCACAAATCTC
Source organism: Perodicticus potto (assembly GCA_963574655.1). NCBI lineage: Eukaryota > Metazoa > Chordata > Mammalia > Primates > Lorisidae > Perodicticus > Perodicticus potto. The sequence goes on along the minus strand of CAUYRH010147072.1, from coordinate 23,823 downwards.
AGGTACTCTTTTCCCCTTTCATTTTTTTCTTTTTGGCTTTCTATTTAAACTTGAATGATTATTATTAAAGTACTTCAAACTTATTCTATTTTTAATGTTGTATATAGTCTTCAGTTAAGATCTAAAATGAATTCTTTATTTCAATGTCGTAGTTGTTATTTCTGGTATTTTCTTTTTTTATACAGCTTTCATTTTTTGGCTTATGATCCCCCAACTGGATAACGGATTTTCCACCTTTTATCAGAATTATTTTAGAATCCTTTTTGTTAATTCTGACATCTGGATCATCGACTAACTGTTCTTTTGAGTATGGGTCATATTTTCCTATATCATCATAGATCTTACATTTTTTGTTTGCATGTTCATTATTTTGTGCAGAAGAATAGTGATACCCATGCCTCCTCTGTCAGATGGCCGGTGAGCAAGGCTGAGTGAATCTGATCTGCAGTTGAGCTGGGTCTGGACCTTGCTGCAGGCTTGGTAAGATGCAATCCCTTCTGGTATCAAATATTTTGAGGATGGTATCAGGACCTTTCCTTCTCTAGGAGAGCTTGCGAACTCAGCACCAAAATGACTCTGGGAATCTTTTTTACACTTTACATCCCAGCCACCGGCTATCTGAACTGGAGTATGGGGTGTTTCTCTCTGCTTTACAATGCAGTTACAAACTTTTTGGGTTACTAGAAGTTCTCTTTGCTTTCCTTTTGGCTTTTTGCATCCAGAAAAAATCTGTCTCTACCCTCCTGTCCTGCCCCTAGCCTTAATTGCATAGCTACAGTGCCCTTGGCAAGATCTAGGACGCGGCCTGCGGCTGTCTTTGACACTCCATGAAGGCTCATTGTACCTCGCAGGGATTGCTGTCATGTCTCCTGCTCTGCTCTGAGTTCTCACTGTGCTCCCTCCCTGCACTCAGAGAAGGCCCTTGAAGTTGGCAAATGTGTGCAATACTGGGGATTCAGCATTTTAATCCAAATGCCAACTCATGTATGCCGTTACAAGTTCATGGACACTTAAGCTGTTTTCTCATTATCTCTATTTATTGCCTATTACCCTCTTCATTGCTTCACCAGGGATGAAGACAGCTGTGGTGTCTTCTTTCTAAGGAAGGGTTTGACGTTTTACGGAATTTAGCTCCTTTTGAGTGTTTTCTTTTTTTTTCTTTTTAATCTTCAGTTCCTAGTTTTTTTTAAAGCTATGATTTTATAGTGTATCTGGCCTATTCTTGGTGCTCTATGTGGTCCTGATACTCTCTTGCAACTTTCTACCCCATAACCTTAACCAGTGGTATTTCCAATGAGCTCTATGTATGACTAGTGTGAATTGCTGGGGCATTCCCAAGCTTCCCAGCCTACTAGGCTTGCACAGCCACTTTGTCCTTAAGGGAAATTAGTTGGAGTGTCACTAGCCTAGATGTTTTTCTCTAGTCATCTTTTGTTCTCATTTCAAGTTTCTGCTGAATTCTGTCACTTGCATCTGACTTCTAGAAGCTATTTCTTTTACTTTGACTCACATCAACCCCCACATGGATATATAACAGGTGGGAGATTTCAACAGAACAGAAAAAATTATAAAGGTAGAGGGATTAGGATAAAGGGAAAGGGAATATGAGGTTAAGGAGGGGCAGCACATGGCTAGTGTAGGGAATGACCAAGTGTGGGCATTTTGGAAAATGAGTATGAAATCCTTTGTTCTTTGACTTTTTAAAAAAAATTTCAAATTAATGTGATAGCAAAAAAATTTAGGTTACATTATTTTCACTTCTTTTTAATCTTGTAAAGGAGATGGATTTAGATTTTTTTTTTTTTTGAGACAGAGTCTCACTCTGTTAACTTGGGTAGAGTGCCATGTCATCACAGCTCACAGCAACCTCAAACTCTTGGGCTCAAGTGATCCTCTTGCCTCAGCCTTTCAAATAGCTGGGACTACAGGAGGCCATCACAGACCTGGCTAATTTTAGAGACGGGTTCTCGTTCTTGCTCAGGTTCGTCTTGAACTTGTAAGCTCAAGTATTCCACCTGCTTTGGCCTCAGATATAGATTTTCATAGCTATCCTTCTCTACTCTGATGAAGATTTTACTTATGATTATATTATTAAAAATTTTGAATAAAGAGCTTCTTGAACTTCGTGGATGATCCCTCCATTGTCCTTTGGGGGCAATGAACAAGACAGTGATTGGTGTTATAGACACCCAACACTCTCACTATCTCGTCTCCCACCTCATGGTGGGTCCATGGACCTATTTGGGGAGAATATTTGGTTGGAAAGACAGCTTGGCTCGTTTCTTCTCTTCCCCTCTTTTCTATCCTGGATCAGTCTATTCTAAGAGTCTGTTCCCCAAGTTTCACCATCCATAATTGGTTCTTATAACCCAAAAGGCAAACTGAAAATTTTGCAAAAGAATAATCACTTCATGAAAGTGATTCCAGGAAAAACTTTTCTTCTATCCCAGGGCAAAATGATACTGTCATTTAGATACAAACTCACTGAAGTTTTGAAAATATTAAATGCAAGTAGAAGGTAAGATTCAATCTTGGATAAATTTCACCAAGGCACCTTCAAGAGAAAAAAAAAAATAAAAAGACCAAAGTACAAGGATGCAGTAAAACAAGGCAAAGGCAAAGAGTCAATGAAGATTTTCCAAGGAAAACTTCTGTCCGCAGTTCCTTTAATACACTTTAAGCTGAGGACAAGAGAAAGCTGTGTGTGTGGCTGGCGGCGTTCTCACCTCTAGACATCAGTTGATTCACTCTGTACATAACACGGATTGCTCTTGGAGTTCCTTTTCTAACAGAAGGGACAGCTAAACACCCAGCTGATGACTCCAGGTCTCCCAGAGCAGGTGGGGACACACACAGGCTTCCTTTGTGGCTCTCTGTAGAGAATGCTGCTATTTGCACATTTGCCTCCAGCTATCAGAGGAATAACTGATATCCTCCAGAACTCCCAGCCCCTCTGTTCAGACACTTAACATTAGGTTTGAGGCTGTGCACTGTAGTATTTTTCTCTCTGCTTTCTCTCTTCTACTAAATCTGCAGTTTTTAGAGGAAGGGACTCTAGTTTGTCTGCCATCCTCAGAGCTTTACATAGTATACTCGACAGGCTGCAGATGCAGGAGGAATGAGTGAATAAATGCATGAATGAGAGAAGTAATATTATATGTGTCACATGATGAACATAATTTTGGGAATTAAAAATGCAACCATTCTTGTTCTTTCAAATAATAACCTCAAACCAAACACAAAACAGGACTTTGATCTCTTCCCCTTTCTCTTCCCCTTTCCCGTTTTACTTTGTCACCCTCGGTAGAGTGCTGTGGCATCACAGCTCACAGCAACCTCAAACTCTTGGGCTCAAGGGATCCTCTTGCCTCAGCCTCCTGAGTAGCTTAGACTACAGGTGCCCACCACAACACCTGGCTATTTTTTCTATTTTTTAGAAATAGAAAGAGATGGGATCTTGCTTTTTCTTAGGCTGGTCTCAAAGTCTTGAGCTCAAGCAATCCACCCACCTCAGCCTCCCAGAGTGCTAGGATTACAACTGTGAGCCAGAGCACCCGGCAGTACTTCGGTTTCTAACATTAAGTTTAGATTTTAAATTCCTGATAGTAGTTCATCAATTGTATTAGGTAGGAATTTTGTTTGACTACCAGTATCAGAGATCCATCTACGGGGGCTTAAACAAATTTGGGGTTAATTTTCCCTTGTAAAATAAAATCCAAAGTTAGGGAGTCTATCTCAGAGCTTCATGAACTTACCAGAAACCCAGATTCCTTCTTTCTATTCTAATGCATTCTAATGTGTGGTTTCCACTGTCAAGATCACCAGAAGGCTGCTGGAAATCTGGCTAGGTAATCTGCATCAAGGTTGACATTCATCTTGTCAACTTCCTATTCGGCTCTGTTTCAGCTAGAGTTTTCCAGGCCTGGGTGGAGTAGAATTTTCAACCTGCATCATTGCTCCCTGCAGTTCCTTCCAGGGCTCAGAAGTTATACAGAATCAAGACCAGATCCTCAGTGAGACACATCTCATCTGTATAGGACTATCAGAGTGCTGACTTCCATGCTTGTCCTGGGGGCTTTGCTCACCTGGCATGCTTATCTTCAGTCTGGACACATTCTGGGAGATAATTTGCACTCCAGAGCATCCCCGATGGCTCACGCTTAGGCTGGGACTTCACCAGAAATTGTATCCTTCCCTGGGTTCTCCTCTTCCCCAATTATCAGTTCTTCCTGGAAGCACTTTCTTGATAAATTGCTCACACACGAATCCTTGTGCTAGGTTTGCTTCTGGTGGACCTGACTTAAGATAATGCCTGCTAAGGAAAAGTCAAGGGCATGTTCAAGATCAAGCAAAAGTAATCTGCATCCAAAGATAGTCTCTCTCTGCCTGGTGAAGGCAGGTGGACTTGCAGAGGATGGAAGAGCAAGGCTCACTCTTGCTAAAGCTTAAGTGGGGTTCTCTGACCTCTGCTGTCATGAAGGCCCTTGGCTTCTAGTTCTCTGGTGAGACCCAGTTGTCTTTGGTTTAGACCTTCCATGTGAATCCCACCACTGTTTGAGGGTTCTCTGGACAGTAACAACCCCTGCCATCAAGATGTCTTATTTAATATCTCTCGGTCTAGCTTCAGCTGTTAAAGCTTATTGCCTATCCATAAATAATAGTTGCATGGATCAAAATAAACATTTACGAACCAATAAGATCACCCCCACATGCATATTTTAAGCCCCAAACCAGGCACGCCTAGACAACAGAAGTTTTAATAAGTCTATGAAGAATTTATTGCTTTGTTCTTACACCTGCCCTATTTCCAGGTGTTCCTGGCTCATGCACTGGAAGTAAGTCGTACCCTGAATTGCACGCAGTTTCCTCCCAGACCTGCATATGCTTCCTGCATGAGGGCCTGCTCCAGTCAGATATACAGCAGGAAGGAAGAGAGGAGATTGCATGCTTTTAAAAGTGCTCAGTCACCAAGGGGGCTTGGACTGGGGCATAGGGATCTGTCTGGCCAATTATCTTCCAAAATTCGCCAGTGAGACACATTGTTCTATTCCCCTGCCACTGATGTGGATTGAATAGATTTGGGGATGGAGAGTGCCTAGAAGCTGCACAACAATGGTACTCCCTACAGCCTGGAAGGAGACGTGAGCTGTGAAAAAGAAATATTCCTCTTTACATGATCTCAATATCAGAATATTTTACTTTATCTTATTTTACTTTTTCAGAGATGAAGTCTCACTTATTGCTATGGCTGATCTCGAACTACTGGGCTTGAGTTGAATAGGAAATCAGCAGGCCGTGCTCAACATAAGATCATAAGCCCTGAATCAAGGTCTCTGACCAAACAATAGACAGCAAAGAAACCTGCCCAAACGTGTCGGAGCCCAGATGGCAATGGGAAAGTCTCAGGTTACCCTCACTACTCACTATACGCTAGTGGGAATGCACTAGTGTGCTAGAATAAACTTGCACCAGTGCCGTGAGAGTTTACAAATGCCATGGCAACGCTCAGAAATTGTCCTGTGTGTTTTAAATGGGAGGGAAGCTCCTGGTCTTAGAGCTTCTACCTGTCTCCTAAGAAACTCGCTAGACAATCCTTCCTTTGTTTAATATGAAGACAAGAGTCAAGCCCCAAACCAGGCAGCCAGCGGCACACAAAGGGGGCCTAGTCTCTGGGGCAGTCGCTTTCCTCTCATCCCTTTGTCCGTCTCAGTAAAGCTTACCTTTGCCTTTCCTTATCCTTGAATTCATTCTTCCATGCAGCCAAGGGCCCACAGGGCCTATAAGCAGACCCCAGTTGTGGGGCCCACTTTTTCTTGTATTGAAGTGATCCTCTTGCCTTGGTCTCCCACAGCATTGGGATTACAGGTAGGAGCTACCCTGCCTGGCCAGAGTTTTATTTTTTTAGGGCCCTATGCTCCTCCATGACCATATGTGTCATGGGATGCTGGTCGCAGACCTAGCCCCAGCTCACAGAGGAAAATTCACTTAATCTACCAGTTAACTACAACTGGTTTAGGACGATGGAAGTGGATGAAGACAATTGGCATACCCTCTACGACCAGTGATAGTTTTAACTCCTTTTGATCTGGATATATATAGTATTTCTATTGATATGTACACATTTTTACATGTCTATGTCACTACTATACTTGTGTTAGTTCATGCCAACTTGTGTAAAATTACACCCCTCCATCAATTTAATACTGAAGGTTATCAAACCAGATAACTGTTCTATGCTAGTGTCTGTGATTTTCTGAACACAATTCGGAAATTATTTTTCCAACTTCAAAATACACGCTAAAAGAGAGTGAAATCTGCTTCTGTACACCTGTGTGGTAACTGCTAGAATTTCAGTTCCAGAAAAACAGAATTGTGTGGATTGTGAGTCACTTCTGCTGGGGATAATTAGAAAGAGAGGAAATGGGGAGTTGGGAATAGAACGGGAGGTAAGGCAGATGGCAGAGGAGGGATAGAGATCTTTGCAGTGAATCCTTGGGGAGACAAAGGGAGATAAAGCACCGTAAACTCAGAAGGGTGTTCAGGTGACATCTGTGAGCAGTTGAGGAGCTGGGAGCTGAGATGTGTAAGAGAGAGGATTTGACAGATCTGTGATCCAGGGAGCGGGTAGGAAGCATCTTCTGAGTCATGCAATCAAGAAGGCATTGATCACTTGAATGGAGAACTAGACAAGGAAAAAAATAAATAGAATTTTACAAGCACTGCACTTAAATTTGAAGAAACTCTCAAAAGTTCTAAGCTAGAATGGTAAATGGAAATTAATATTATAGTACCTCTATTGCTAGCTGACACTGACAATGTCTTTATTCTTATATTTTTGTAAATGTGAAAATGTATTTCAAAGGAATTTCAACAGTGCAATTCTAATTTCACTTTCTTCAATTCTATTTTTAATAGGATAATCAATTCCCCAACCTCAAAATCTCTGACAGCACAATTTTTCTGAACTTTAATTGTGAGTTTGATAAGGGATGAAAATATTTATGTGTATCTCTGCTAAATCCCATCTTGTGAGAGTGAATAAAGACAGTTTAATTGACTTGATCACTTGAAATTACAAACTTCTGCATAGGAAAAAAATGTATTTCGTACAGAGGAGAAAATCAAACAACAGACTGGCATAGCATATCTCCAATACACACAAAAAGCAAAGGGTAATATCCCTCACCTACAAAGAGCTCTTTTACATTGTCAAACAAAAGGCATAAAACTCAAATGAAAACATGGTGAAAAGTGTGAATGAGCAACTCACAGTACTCGTGTAAATGTGAAAAGCAAGTCAACATGGAAAGCTGTTCAGTTTCACTAGTAATTATGAAACTACAAGTGAAAAGAATGAGATGCTCATCTTGGTCAGCAGATTGGCAGAAGTTTAAAAGGATGTGCTATGAACCAAGTGTTTGTGTCCCACCCTCCCCAAATTCACATGTTGAGGCCTCAAGACCTAATACAAAGTATTAGGAAGTGGAGCCTCTGAGATGTCATCAATTCATGAGGATGGAGCCACCATGAATAGAGTTAGTGCACTCAGAAGGGGATGAAGGGCCCTGAGCAGAACCTAAGAACGCTGGCACCCTGACTCTCTGTGCACACCAACTTCTGCTGTTTGTAAGCTATCCATTCGGTGGTACTTTGTTGCAGTAGCCTGAACCAAGACCAGTTGGTAACAACTAGTGAGGAGGTAGAGAAATGGGATCGCTCACACATTGCTGGTGGGGTTATGAATGGCTGTATACTGTTGAAAAAGTATTCATCATATTTATCAAGAAAATGAGGAGCAGTGTCTGTGGCTTATGGAGTAGGACGCTGGCTCCATATACCGAAGGTGGTGGGTTCAAACCTGGCCTTGCTGAACTGCAAAACAGTTGGGTGTTGTGGCAGGCGCCTGTAGTCCCAGCCACTCGGGAGGCTGAGGCAAGAGAATCGCCTAAGCCCAGGAGTTGGAGGTTGCTGTGAGCTGTGACGCCATGCACTCTACCAAGAGTGATAAAGTGAGACTGTCTTACAAAAAAAAAGAAAGAAAAAGAAAATGAGCATAAATATTTTGCTCCAGAAATCTCCCTTCAGGTAATTCCTCCCACAGTAATAAAGTAAACAGTAAGTATGGATATATGTACAAAAATGTTTACTGCAACACTTTTGCCATTGAAAAAACTTGGAAGCTTCCTGAATGCTCATCAATTATGGAGTAGCTGAAGGCATTATGGGGCATCTATAAGATGGAAACTCAGTGAGTTATTAAAAATAATGATATGTTTCTTGGACATATTTTGCAAGTTGTTCCTAGAAGGCTCTTTATCCAGATACTTGCAGGACTCACCCCCTCCCTTCCTTCAAGCCTTTTCTGTCATTGTGGTCTTTTGTGAGTACCTTACTAAAAATCATCATCTGTATCACGCTGTTCCCTAGTCTGGTTTTATTTTTCTAGATTATACTTACTTATGGGACTCTGATGTTTTGTTATAGATCTGTGTTTGTTCATTGGTTTCTGATTCTCCTAGTAGAAAAAAAGCTCTATGAGGGATTTAGAATTTGTGTTCCCTTTTTTATCCCCAATGGCTGGTGCCTGGCACATAAGAGGCTTTCGATGACTTTTTGTTCCCCATAAATGAATCTATAGTATTGGCTTAGGGAAAAAAAAAGTCTTTTCTTTCTCTTTCACTCATGCTGTTCCCGGGACAACTTCTCAATAAACCTCCTCCATGCTGGTGTCTATCTCAGAGTTTGCTTTCCTGGGAAGCTGCCCTGCACACACATATAGTGAGAATCTGTCCTTTTCAAAATATGAAAATGCAATAACATACCTTTTTTCCTGCATTTGGTTGCTAATCTGAAGCATCATCTCCGTTTTGTAAGTTCAGGGTTAGCTGACACCCTACCTCAGCTGAACATTGCTTCCTTCCCTTTCTTCCACAGTTGTTGACATTTCTTGGCCATTTTTTCAAACCAGAAGAGAAAACGTGTTCCTTCTATTCTCCATTACATCTCACTTAGCTCTGGTCAATAATGTTTTAGCTCTTAGGATTTTAGAGTTTAGTGGAGGAATGGGAATAACTGATCATTAAAGTTTCCTACCTTTATGACATTTTCTTCCCTCCCTTCCTTTCTTTTTTGTTTCTTTTAAGTCATCCTAAGAAGCTGAGACATATATTCTGCTGGTAGTTGACAGTACATGGCTATCCAGCTAAGACAATGAGCTGGGTTAAAGGACAGAGAGTTTTTGAAAAGATCAGTGTAGCATCTCAATGGACGTGTGTCACAGCCACTCTGTGGTCTTCCTAATGACATCAACACTGTATTTACACTTCCAAGTAGAAGGCTGCTTCAGCATATTGTTAATTAGGACACTACCCGAGCCTTGTGCAGATTAATCTCCTCAAATATGCTTACTGTATAGAGTAATCATGATTAATTAGCACATAAGATTGGTCCAAAATGAGGGGATTTGAAGAGAATCTTGCTTTGTTTATCTGCTGTTGGATAAGAAGCTGAAACGCTTCCTGCTGAGACAACCTTTAGCTCAATGCCCTACTTGTTCATCTTAATAGGTAGCGTGGTGTTAGGTGATCAAGAGATGATAAATAGCCAGTAATACCCTTTCAATTACCCTTGTAAAGCTGCTACTTTGAGTCCTCAAGGGTATTGGATCAAGACACCAGCAGGCTAATGGGCAAGACGCCTATGGAGAGAGTTTGGCATTCAAGGTTCAGAGGAACTTAAATTTGCTCTAATGTCTGACCAATACTTGGTAGCTGACATTTCTCTCTTAATTTTTAGAGTGCTTGCCTCAAGGTGACCCACTGTATGTTTCCTGGGGATCAGTGAAATTGTTGTTAGTTCCAGGCTGGTTTTATTTTATTTTTAAATATTTCTCCAAGCCTCCACGTGGTCCTCTCCGACACTGCCCTATTGTAATAGCACACGCCAAGCCTGCCTCAGTGACTGTCCAGTCACTGACAACCCCAAGGGTGACTCAGGGGAGGCGTTCTCGTTCTCATAATTCCACGGCTTTGGGTGGAGGCCATCTGGTCTGTTGGAACTCAGCTGATCTCCCCCTTTGTAACCAGGAGGAAGTGCTGATGATCTCAGAATCCTCTTTGGGGCTCCCCCTGTGTTGAAAACCAGTGCATGTTTGCAGCCCAATAGCTCTAAGGATTCATCCTATAAAATCCAAGACGTCTGACAATTTTCATTCTTTCGGATCTCTTTTTCCTTTAGTTCAAACTGATAATTTTCCTTATGGGGCAGCTGATGAAGCCCGTGGTCCGTGTCCACACTAATCCTATGAGAGGATTGCTCGGCCACATCTTTAGTATTCTCCTCCAGAAATGTTTTCACAGTTTTTGCAACATGTGTGGGCTGAAAGATTTTCAAGTCATTAAGTTCTAGTGTTTTTTTTTTCTTAATAATTTCACCGTCAAGTTACTTCTCTCTTCTCACATTTTACCATATGTGGTCAAGAGGAACCAAGGTATTTCCTTCAACACTTTACTTAGAACTCTTATCAGCTAAAATCCAGTGTCGTTGCTTATAAGTTCTGGCTTCCACAACACCACAACATGAATACATTTCAGCCCCATTCTTTGGAAACGAACAAAAGCAAAGATTGCTTTCTCTCCACTGTCTCTTAACATCTTCCTCATTTCTACCCAAGACCTCATCAGAATGGCCTTTTCGGTCCCTATTCCTACTAACATTCCGTTCATGATTAGTTATGTATTCTCTAGGAAGACAGAAAGCTTCTCTATAGTTCTCTTGCCTTTTTGAGCCCTCACTAGAATCACCTTTGAAAGTCTTCCCAGGGCAACCCAGGATTTTTCCAGCATGCATTTTAAAACTCTTTGGGTCTCTGTGCATTTCCCAGTTCCCAAACTGTTTCCCCAGTTTTAGGTATCTGTTATAGCAGCACCTCACTCTTACAAATGATTTTCTCTCAACGTGGGCTGCTCTTAAAAAACACCCCAGACTGGGTGGTTTAAACAATGAACATCTATTTCTCACAGCTCTGGAGGCTGAGAAGTCCAAGGCAAGGCATTGGTATCTGCTGAGGGCCTAATTCACTGTTCATCTTCTCATTTATCCTCATGGGGGGAAAGAAAGGAAGTTCGCTCAGGAGTCTTATAAAGACACTGATCCCGGTTATGAGGGCTTCACTCTTAGGACCTCATATAATCCGAATTATCTCCCAAAGACAGGCTTTCAGCACATGAATTAGGGGAGGGCACATACATTCAATCTGGAAGGCTGTTGAAAGTAAACATCAAGTAGAAGTCAAAATAGCAACCTTGTAATACCAGTAGCTTCAAGTAATTCCAATTAAATATATAAAATCAAAATAAAATCATGTGCTTGCTATAAAAATTAAGTGCCAAATCCCCAGCCTCTCTTTCCAATCAGGATATCACAGATAATTCCTGAATAGCCTTGGTCAAAAACCAAGTATAGAAGGGACTTTAATTTACATCTGAGGTAAGTGCCAGGAGAGAAGAGAGAGTGGAGAAAGACTTTTATAACAGGTAATATTCAAGAAGGTGTTTCTATTGATCCAGAGTAGTTTCCTTTTGGAAGAAGAATGGGGATCTGTAATGGAGAGCTAGATTTTGCTGACTCAATAGGAGAGCAACCCAGAAACTCACAGACGTGAGCTTTAACTAAGCCCCAGGGGCCTGAGCTGCATATCGTGTTTGAGCACACTGGAAGGCTCAGCCTCTGGGTGGAGTTAAACTAGGGCCAAGGAGCTTAAGCCTAAGGCTGAGGCTGCTGGCTCATTAGTTGGGAACTGAAGCCTGAAAATTAAGCTGCCTGGGCTTGGTCTTAAGCCCCAGCTTGTGACAGTGAACTAACAGACTCTCCCCATGCCTCTGTCAAAAAGGACCTTTCCTTCAGTGAAAATAGGGGATTATGTCCCTGGGAGGTTATAGAGCTTCTCTTAGGGCGGGAAGTAAATCAATACTGATGCTGGCAACAGAATCATATAATTCTACTGATTTGTAGTGCTGCCTCAAATATTATCCTGAAAGCCACGGAGATTCTCCAAGTGGAGCTTGGTGTGCGTGTGTGTGTGAGTGTGTGTGTGTGTATGTGTGCCCACGTGCATAGAGAGAGCTCTCTCTGCAGCCTTCTTTCCGGCTCTCAGAGCACTTTGTGTGTTTATTATCCCGTGGTGCCCTTTACCATATTGTGAGCACCATAGGAGCTAGAGAAGTAAATTCCTGCTTTTCTTTATAACACTCACAGTGCCAAACACATGATCATATGCTGACGAGGCTTACAGAGTTATAAATGGCCATTTAATCTCCTTTCTGTTTAAGAACTCTGGTGATAGTTATGAAAAACAGCAAGTATATCTCTAGGGTGGATGGATGCACAAACAGAGTTATACTACGTACGTATCTTCCGTGGCATCTATAAGATTTAGCCAGCCAGGTAAATCCCTTTCAAATTCAGATCAGTCCTGTAGCCTTTCTCTGTTCATTCATTCATTCAGCCTGTGTTTGTATAGATGACAGAATCAATTTCATGATAGAAACGACCTTGTGGCAACATTGCTCTGGTCACTGAGAGTTAAGGACCGAATCATGTGCCCCCCACCAGATCCTTATGTTGAAGCTCCAACTCCCATGACCTTGGAATGTGACTGTACTTGGAGATTAAGTCAAAATGAGGCTGTGAGGGTCGGCCTTCCCCAATCTGACCGGTGTCCTTGTAAGAAGAGGAGATTGCACATAAGGAGAGCCACCAAAGGTGTGTGTGCACAAAGAAGGCGGCCACGTGAGCCGATGAGAAGGATGCTACCTGCAAGCCACACAAGAGGGACCTCAGGAGAAACCACCCCCATGGACACTTTGAGCTTGAACTTCTAGCTCCGGGGCTTTGAGAGAGCACATATGAATCGTTTAGGGCACCCAGTCTATGGTGTTTATTATGGCAAACTGATACACTGCATTTTAAATATATGTCAATTTAATGTTATCATAGAGGAAAACAGACATGATTTAGCACAATATTCTGCTTGGTTAGAAGGAAATATTTTGCATAGATAATTTTGGTTAGTCTAGGTGTATTACAAAGCATTTCAAAACTTACTCACTTGAAACAAACAATTATACATCTCTTTCCTCTTTGTGTGTTGACTGGGCTCCTGTGGGCAGTTCTTGTGTCCAACGTCTCTCAAAGTTACTGCCAGATATCAATGGGAACTGCATTGAATTCAAGCGTCAGTTGGGTGAGCTGTCCGGTAAATCTTCATCCCCAACAGCTGGAGGACTGGAGGGGGCTGGCTGGACATTTCTTTTCCTGTGGCCTCTATAGGTGGCTTCTCCATGTTGGGGTGATCTCAGTTAAACTTCTTACCTAATAGGTAGCTTCCCCCTAAACGAGTTTTCCCGAAGATCAAGATAGAATTTTCAAGGATTCTTCTGACCTAGACTTGGAAATCCCTTCTGCCACAATCCGCTGCCTACAAACATGTCACTAGGCCGGTTCAGATGAAAGGCAGGGGACTTCATGGGGCAAGGGTACCAGGATGTGTGGTCCACTGGGGGCTATCTTAAGATACTGTGTATGTCCCGAGCGTGCCATTATTATTGGATCCTAGCCTGCCAGTTTCTGGACATCCACAGAATAATTCTAATCCATTCGTCACTTTATACCGAGATTGGTTTCCTCAATGCACCACAGTGACCACACACATTCAAGTTCCCGCCCTTCCCATTTATTCAGACTCTGCAGGATCCGGAGCCGAGTTTGCAATCCCATTCTCATGACCCACCGCCATGAGGCAGCATCTGCATGTTCCACACACTTTTTTCTCTAATAAGAAACTTCTGAACAGAAGGTTTGGATTTGCATGAATTTTATATTTATTTGTTTACTTAAAATTTTTTTTTGATTAAGTCATAACTTTGTACATTGATGCATTTATGGGATTCAGGGTACTGCTTCAATGTGAAATGCTTACACTGAACTAAGTAACACATCCATCACAATTATACTCATTTTCTAATAGTTTTGAAATGTACCATTGTATCATGCAGGCATGAATTTTAGAATTCAAAATGCATTAAAAGGTAGTCATAATTTTCTTTTGCTAACATGTCACTCTTGCTTGTTTCTGACATTCTCCTGGGACAGGGAAGGAAGTGGTGGGGGCCCAGAGGGCACACACAGGACTTCTCACAGCCAGCAGGCTCTTTGTACCCCATCTGTGATGCTACCGCAAGCATCAATTGCTGGGCTGCCCAGGCATTGGTTTTAGCTGCATTTTGCAAACAATGCTCAGGGGAACACTGCATAGCCACATGCAAATCTGTATCTTACTTCTGCAAATAAATAAAAATCAATCAAATAAAAACTTAAAGTAATGGTCTGTGTTTAAGTGACTGTCGGATACAATGTGGAGCTACTGGTGACACTTGATTAGTTAATTCCATTGTTGCAGGTTTTGTTCATTGGATACATTTTTAATAAAGAATAAGTTAGGAATGTTGAAGGAAAACTGAATCTCACAACAGCGACAGAGTTATCACAGGTAAGTAAAAATGGCGCTGTGAAAATTCCTGTTTTTCAATGATCCATCTGTTAGACAAAGTAACAGGAAAGGGACATTTGTAATAAACTTATCCTTAGCACCTTGAAAAAGCTGAACATTATTGTTATTTTAAACTATAAAAAGCGCATTTATATAGGTTGATCATATACTAAAATATTTTATTGAATATATATTTAATAAAGATACATATATATATTTTGTAGAGACAGAGTCTCACTTTGTCACCCTCAGTAGAGTCCCATGGGGTCACACAGCTCACAGCAACCTCCAACTCCTGAGCTTAGGCGATTCTCTTGCCTCAGCCTCCATATTTTTTTTTATATATAGTTTTTTTGCAATATTTAGTAGTCTGATTTGATTGTAACATATTTTTGTATACGTCACATAAATAAACCAGTGAACAAATGAAATTCTAGAGCTCCATTTTCTTTATTTAGGTTTTGATATCTATCATTACATAGCCAACCAATAAAACTTAGTGGCTTAAAACAATAACAGTTTCTTACTTTTCATGGCTTTGTGGGTTGGCTGGGTGATTCTTCTGCTGGTTTTGCCCGATGTGTTTGTGTTTAGCTAGTGGGTCTTCTGGGGGAATGGCTGGTCCTAGCACATGTCTGAGCTCCAAAGGTCTGGCTGGAGTATCTGGGTTGGCCGTGGCTTTCTCTGCAGGTGACCTACTATCTCTCACTCTCAGGGAGGCTGGTCTAGTTTCCTCAGATGGTGTCTGGGTTCCAAAGGCAGAAGCTGAAAACCCTCTGGAGGCCTGAGCTTGGAAATTGTACGTCACTCTCACTATATCCCCTGAGATAGACCAAGTCCCAAGGCCAGCCCAGATTCAGGGGGTGGGGATATGGCCTCCTTTATCGGAAGAAACTACAAATAACAAGTAAATTTTTGATTTTCCATTATTTTATTTGTATCAGAATACTGGGGAAGCCATAAACAAAATACAACAGAGAGTGGCCTGAACAACATAAATGTATTTTCTCATTATCTGGAGTCTGGAAGTACAAGGTCAAGGTGTTGACAGGTTGGTTTCTCCTGTGGCCTTTGTCCTGGGCTTGTGGATGGCCACCTTCGCTTTGTGTCCTCACATGGTCTTTCCTCTCTGCACACACATCTCTAGTATCTCTCCGTGTGTCTAATTCCCCCTTTTTCTAAGGATACAGTCAGACTGGATTCGGGCCCACTAGAGTGACTTCATTTTAACATTAATCTCCTCTTTAACACCTCACCTCCAATCACAGTCACAGTCTGAGGCAGTGGGGGTTAGTACTTCAACATGAATTTTGGGAGTGACGATACCATTCCGCCTTTAACATGATTTATTTACTTTCCTGGTTAAAATCTAGGCACCTCCTGAGAGTGTGTAGGATGAGAGATGAGGCGGATGGGACTGGCCCTTTGCACTGGCAGCGGCTGTTTTTTCCTGTTCTGAGATCTTATATCTCTTTTCTGATATAAGCAACTTTCCCTTCGTTACAGCCAATCAGAGTCAGAATTGCTCATTCACAGATGGGCCTGGGATCCTAGGTGTGTGTCCCAAATCAGCACCATATTTGCTCTGGAATTCTTTGGAGAGAACATTTCTCTTTCTTTTGGGGCTGCTAAATTGGTAGAGTATCAACTTGGATCTTCTGGTGAACACTTTTCTTACAGTGTGGTGAGAAGCAACAGGGGAGTGAAACCAAATCAGAAGAAAACAGACGTGAGGGTAGAAATAGGTGAGCACCGCGATGAGGGCACTCAAAGCCCTGCATACAGCAATGCCCTTGGAAACTGGCTCTTCTAGAATTTCCCTAACACAGGAGTCAGTCAATTCCTTTTTACTTTTATTTCTGGGGTGGGAGGGAGGTTGAGCCAGAATGAGTTGGGTTTCTGTTATTTGCAACTTAGAATCTGAACACATGGGCTCGACCAAACTGAACTTTGGGTATAGCACATCTAAGATTTTGGCCAATAAATTTTCTCTAAATAAATGTTATCCAGGAACAAATAGGCCAGTTTAGTCTGACTACATGTCCCTTCTACTGTATGACTGACTACTTCCAGTTCTCTGTGACCTGGTTGCTAAATATCATTCTATAATTTTTGACCACTAAAGTGGCATTAAAATGACATCATGGAACTCAAGCATTGTGAAAGATTATTAATACAAGAAAAATAACTATGATCAGTTTTCACGTTTGAATCCATTCATTTGCTAAACAGAGATACTTTCAACTCATCACAGCTATCAGTAAAAATCAATGGTGCTCTTAGGGAGTTAGGAAATTGTGGGCCATATTAACATTTTTTATCCATTAAATCATAGCTGTGTACATTAATGTAATCATGAGGTATAATGTGCTGGTTTCATACACAATCTGAAATATTTTCATCAAACTGGTTAACATAGCCTTCATGGCATTTTCTTAGTTATTGTGCTCAGACATTTATATCCTGCATTCAGTTTCACCTGTACCCTTCTAAGATGCCCCGTAGGTGTGGTCCCACCAATGACCCTCCCTTCACCCTCCTGTCCCCTTCCCCTCCCCTCCCTTGCCCTTTTCCCCATGTTCTTGTACTATAATTGGATTATAGCCTTCATATGAAAGCCTTCATATAGTAGGGCTGAGTACATTGGATACTTTTTCTTCCATTCTTGAGATACTTTGCTAAGAAGAATATGCTCCAGTTCCATCCATGTAAACATGAAGAGGTAAAGTCTCCATCTTCCTTTAAGGTTGCATAACATATTAACACTTTTGAGTGACCTTAACACAAGGAATAAATTTCAAGTTCCATTACAAGGTATTTAAGTTATGCACAATATATTCATGAACTATTTTTCTAACTCCTACTAAAAGCTTACACCAACTTAATGTAGCCAAATGAGGTTGTTCCCGCCTTCTAAGAAATGATGGTTTTATTACCTTTTGAATATTATTCATAATATTTTTGAGTAAACATATCCTATTTATCTATTTTTCCTTTCCTCTTTTTATTCCTACATATCCTTAGAAAAAGATAAAATGTCATCTTCCTAAAAACTTTTCTTGCTAGAATTAATTTTCCAGCTTTGAATTTCTACATCTGGGTTTGTATTTGTCATGAGAGTTTGAATTGTGGTTCCCCTTACAAATTTTGAAAAGGTGGATTCCATGTGGCATAAGGAACTGTTAGCATCAACCAGGGCTCTGCCTTCTCCCAGCTCAGTGACCTCAGAGGTCAGCGTTCTCATCTCTATGCGGGTGATAATTATCTTTATCTCGTAGGATTAGTATGTACATTTGATGAGTTCATTTAAACTATCAGCTCCATAATCCATTCCAAGGTAAGATTCCAACTTTTGTATTACCCTTAATGCTCAGCATTGTGCATTGGGTATGATTTACATTCAACAGATGTTTATTGAATGACTAAGGGGATTTTTAGAATATAACTTTCTGATGGCTTTTCAAAGAGGGTGGACTGGACTCTTCTTTATCTTTTCCTGGTTAATGGACTTCCCTGTCTGAGGGAGAGGCTATACTAGGGAATATTTGGAGCTAAACTTCTGATCTTGTGAATTTTTAAAAACTCTACTAAACTATATTAATGTTATGTACAGCATCTGGTACAAAACATGTCTGTGCTTTAATAAATATTTAGTAATTAAATGAATGAGCAAAGAAACCACTGAGTCAGAAACCTACAACAGCTGGATCTGTTCCATGGGCTCCTGAAATGATTAAGAATAATGTTTTAATTTTATAAAAACCTATTCTAGATGCTGTCAAGTTTGCTGAGTGATGTGATTTACAGACCATCTCTGTTCCACTTCTTCTTCTTCTTCTTTTTTTTTATTAGATCATAGCTATGTACATTAATGCAATCACTGGTTAATGCTGGTTAATTCTGGTTTTATATACCATTTGAAATATTTTCATCAAACTGGCTAACATAGCCTTCGCCGCATTTTCTTAGTTATTGTGTTGAGATATTTATATTTCACACTCAGTAAATTTCACATGTACCACTGCTCTGCTCCACTTCTGTTTGAAGCGTATGCCTTGCCAGCCTGATCCCTGCTCCTTTTCGGTCTCTCTCTGAGCCTCATCAGTACGCAGGCTCCCATGAGGCCAGGCTGTGTGTCGGAGCCAGGAGCACAGCAGTCGGGGTGAGAGCATGAGAAATAAGGGGTAGGCTTGATAAAAAGATGTGCATTTGCTTCTATTTTATTCTATCATATCCCTGTTTCAGCACATCTCCTTGACCTGTGCAACATTATGAACTTGTTTTTTACCCTTTCCCCAGCCTGCAGCAGCCTGTATCCACAGCACACCCGTTTCCTCACTCACTTAGAATGCAATGTGTATCCTAATGACTCACGCATGCTTCGTGCTTTCTTTTTTTATTTGAATATCGTGTATTGTTTAGTTCTGATGGAGCAATGTTTTCTCATACAATCCTCTCTAAACATGTTTAATTATTATTTCCATTTTTCAGATGATAACACAAAGGTTCAAAGAGGTAAAGGTGATTGGTTGAGGGTTTCAGACCAATAGAGAGTGGTGCTATTTGGAATTAAATCTTTTGTTCAGAGTCAGTTACAATTCTTGTCTGTAAATTGCATTGAAGATTAAGGGTTATGGGGTGGGTGCCCTGTTCTCCGATGACTCTCTCTCTTCCTTCCACTTCTGCTCCTCTGACCCAACCAGTGCTGGTTATTCTTTATGAAAACCTGTTTTAAAATTATTTTTCCTATTTTTCTTGCCAGTGCATTTTTCAATTTCTGCCCTAGAATTAATTTCCTGGAGAACTGCTCAGGCGATTAACCTCCTCTCATCAACCCACCATCTTTTGCCCTCTGTGGTTTTTCTTAATCTTACCTGGCACAATATCCAAGTCCTCATCCAACCCATTGTCAAAGTCATATTTAAGTTCACGGGAAGACCCCACTGTGTTATATAGGAAGATAGTAAACAATCAACAGCAAGGAAACCAATTGTGTACCCTCTATGGACTAGACTTTGGAAGAAGCTTCTAAGTGGTGTCAGGATGTCAGGTGGAACAGACTTCCAGCGTGGTGGGCTCTCATCATGCAGGAAGTGGCATTTGAGATAAAAGGAGGAAGATTTTATAGGTGAAAGGAGAGGTTAGAAAGTCAAGAAAAGTGTTAAGCAAGATACTAAGAGCTGCGTGTTAATTAACGGCTGTATTTCCTATGTATTCACGTAGATGTATTGGTCCAGGTATCCAGAAAACAGATCCAATAGACTGGGAGAACCCTAACACAAAGCGCCTGAACCCTGTCCATCCCAAGGGATGACTAATGCTAACCAATCACACAAACCCGAACTCTTCCTCTAGCTCTAACCCAAGGGTTCCAAAGTCTATTCATCTCCAAGGGCCTCCAAACCCTAAGCATTCTCCTAACCCTAGCCCTAATCCAAGGGCTTTTAACCTTATTGTTCTTCAAGGGCCGCCCAACCGTATTTATTACCTATACCCAAACCCTAACCCTATCCCTAACCCAAGGACCCCAAACCTTATTCATCCCGAAGAACCTCCTAACCCAAACCATCACCCTAGCCCGAGCCCTAATCCAAGGGCCTCTAACCTTATTCTTGTACAAGGGCCACTGAACCCTGCCCATCACCTGTACCCAAACCCAAACAGGGCCCCGAGTCTATTCATCCATAAGGGCTGCCTAACCCTAAACATCACCTGAACCCTGACCCTATCCCTAGTCCTACCCAAGGCCCTTGAGTCCTATTTATCCCCAGGAGCCACCTAACCCTAATCATCACCAGAACCTGAACCCTAACACTAGCCTTTAGTCAAGGGCCCCAAACCCTATACATCTCTAAGGGTTCTGTAACCCTATTTATCTTCAAGGGTTGCCAAATTCTAACCATCACCCATGCCTGAAACCTAGAATAGAGTAGAATGGAATAAAAATTGAATGGAATAGAAAGAATAGGATAGAATAGAACAGAACAGAACAGAATAGAATAGAATGGAATAGAATAGAATAGAAAAGAATAGAATAGCTAGATAGAGACATAGAAGGGGAGTTTTTTTTTTATGGCAATTGTCTTAAGTGATTATAAAAGCCAGGAAGTTCTGTGATATGCTGTCCTCAAGACGGACAATGAGGAAAGCTGGTTTTGTAATTCTTTATGAATCCAAGGTCCTGAGAACTGGGGTGGAGGGCTGATGTTGTAAGTCCTGGAATCTGAAGGCTCAAAAACTGGAGCTCTACATCTGAGGGCAGGAGAAGGTGAATGCCCTGGCACACAGAGAGACAAGAGAGTCTCTCTTCTCCACCTCTTAGTTCTACCGAGGCCATCAACAGATTGGACGATGTCTGCCCACGTGGATAAGGTGGGTCTCTGTACACAGTCTACGGATTTGAATGCTAATCTTTTCCAGAAACATCCTCACAGACACAACGGGAAGTCATGTTCACTGCTATTTGTGTACCCCATAGCCCAGTCGAGCTGACAGTGAAGTTGACCATCATAGTAGGCTTCATGATTGATTCCTGTGTTAGATGCGGTCGGGCTCAGCTGCCGCCACAGGGAGCAGTGGAGCAGGTCACTCTACAAAGAAGTTTCTTTCTCTCTTGTGAAATTGTGTTGGTGTGAACAGGCCATTTGTTGGTCTGCCACCCACCAGAGTATTGCCATTTTCTGTATGGTTGAAAGCTGGACTGGTGTCCCATCAAGTTTCTGGCCAAAGGAAGGAGCGAGGGCATGTGGAGGTGGTGCAATGAGGTTGACAGGGACACAACAAGGCTGGGAAGTGGCCTACCTAAGCAGCCTGTGCTCACTGCAGACACAATTAATTCGGAATATTGAATGAATGAATCTGGTGAATAACCTGTAGTTTCTGCCACTTTCCCAGTTACTTCCTCCCCTCCTTTGGGGGTTGTTAGGCACAGTGGTGGGATTGTTGGGGACTGGGAGGAATGGGAGGGAGGGGTCCTGTGGTGTGAGTCTCACATTGTGTTCCCACTGACCACAGTGGACAGAGCGTCCTGCCTCTAGACTCAAACAATAGGATTGTTTCTAATTTGCAGACAACGATTAAGTTCAAATTAGATCAGAATGTTTACAACTTAAATGTATCCCCCCATAATTTTTAATTAAAATCTTGGCAACTATTAATGCCTAAATGTAGCAAAATGGGAAGAGATGGGAAAGTAACGTGAGCCAACATCATCAAGAGGTTGTGGAAACCAACAGTTTTCCCAGGGTAAGGCAAGCCTCTTACTTAGATTGACAATTTA
Source organism: Perodicticus potto (assembly GCA_963574655.1). NCBI lineage: Eukaryota > Metazoa > Chordata > Mammalia > Primates > Lorisidae > Perodicticus > Perodicticus potto. The sequence continues at coordinate 1,996 of CAUYRH010147072.1, read as the reverse complement.
TATTTTTATTTCAGGGGCCTTTGAGTTTCTGCCTGTGATTTTACTTTGTGTAGATATCACGTAGTCATGTTTTCTGGCAGAGAAGCTGTTTGCCACCGTGTATGGTGGAATACAGCACATCACTATTTAGTGCATGAGGCCAAACCCTTGTGACTCCCTGGTACAACTCCACCCGAATGTGTCTGAGAGCTGTGGGCTTCAAATACAGGGATGGCCTGTCATTTGCTGTGAATCATCCACTATCTGTCCCTGATGGCAGGTGATATGGTGGTATGCTGTGGGGGAGGGGGGAACTTCCCTCACAAAGGCGTATTCTTTTTGCTTTTTTCTTTCTCTTGCAACTGTCCTATTTTTTTTTTAATTGTTTCAAGTTAATTGAGGACACAAAGAATTAGGTCATAATGTTTGCATTTGTTAGGTAAAGTCCCTCACAAAGGTGTTTTCTTAGAAGTGCTGCTAGAGACTGTTCACATGCAGGAGAGAGGGTGCACACACACAAACACACACCGACGTGGGCCCTTTTCTTACCTGTAACACAGTCCAAACCATGGATGCAAGGTGAGTCTGGGTACCACGTATTTTGCTATAGCCATTTTCCCAGAAGCACATGCCTGGTGCTAGTAGTCTGAAAGTTTGTACTTAAGAAGCTTACATTTTTTTTTTCCACCCAAGAGCAAGACTCTTTTGGGCTGTCATCTCCTTCAGATGCAGCCTGGTGGGAATGAATTCCTGTTAAAATGAGAAAGAGACCATCTCTTATCAAGCCCGTGAGGGTCAGGGAAGGGGCACTTCGCCACTCTGCCTTATGAGGTTTTCCCTCAGGGTCCCATCTGCCTCATCAAATTCTGCCTCTGACTCACTGATACCAGCCCACTGGGAGTTGTTCTCAAAATCCAAATTCAATAAGCATAGCTGTCAATCACACCAGGCCTCCCCAGCTGAGAGATGCTGCCTTTCTTAACTGGGGATTTCAGCAGAGGCCTGAAGCTCCATTTTCATAGTAGCTTGGTTCTCACTGAAGTTTGCTAATTCTCATGATTAATTGCCTCCTTAATGAAGGAGAGCCATGAGATATGTATGCTTTTTATGCTTTTAGCTGGGCTGTCAGATACTTTTGAAGGGGCTTAATGTCAATAAAACTTTCAATGCTGCCATTAGCTTAGTTAAGTAAGCATTTAACATGCCCCACTTGGGCTATCCCTGCTTTGGGAAAAGACACAGATAGATTATGTGCTGATTTCATCTTTCATACACACTAAGAACTTGAAGTCTACAGAGGTTGCTAGGTGAGGTGGGGGCTGCAGGGGAAGTGATGGGAAAATGAAAATGAAAAAAAACTAGATTGAACTTGAACCTTACCAACGCACCAAGTTGAGCACACCATCTAACTTCCTAAATCTGTGGTCCAAGTTTGAAAGCAGCAGCGTTAGATTTCACTGATGTGAAACCCTATATGCCCTGTGACATCCTTCCTGTCTCAGGATATAGGTATTGGCTTTTCATTCTTCATTGATGCTGTTGTTCAAGTCCTTGCCCAGCTTCTTATACTTTTTTTTGTTTGTTTATTTTATTGAATCATAGCTGTGTATATTAATGCAATCACGGGGTACAATGTGCTGGTTTCATATACAATCTGAAATATTTTCATCAAACTGGTTAACATAGCTTTCAAGGCATTTTCTTAGTTATTGTGTTCAGACCTTTCTATTCTGCATTTAGTAAGTTTCACCTGTACCTTTCTAAGATGCACCGTAGGTGTGATCACACCAATTACCCTCCCTTCATCCATCCTCCCCCCTCCCCTCCCCTCCCTTGCCCCTTTCCCCATATTCTTGTGCTATAGTTGGGTTTTAGCCTTCATATGAAAGCTATAAATTAGTTTCATAGTAGGGCTGAGTACATTGGATACTTTTTCTTCCATTCTTGAGATACTTTGCTAAGAAGAATGTGTTCCAGCTCCATCCATGTAAACATGAAAGAGGTAAAGTCTCCATCT
>CAUYRH010147068.1:0-13485 GCA_963574655.1 Perodicticus potto | reverse complement strand
CATGTTAAATAACATTCTTTTTTAACATTCTACTCAACACATAAGAGAATAAATAGAAATGAGGAGCATAAATATTGATTTGAGAAGAATGATCATTATTTTTAATCAAAGAAATAATACACTTAGTGTTGGGAGTATGGGATCCCAGTTCCCCAAATCCAGTTGATCTGGTTCAAGGCTAAGCTAGAAAGTTCAAATGAGGCATGGTGGTAATTGAAAGCAAAATGAATGGAAACAGAAAATAAAACTGGCAGGCACAGGCAGCGTGACTAGAGAGCAAAAGTAACCTGCACAAGTCTAAGTGTAACAGAGGGAAATTTTATTTAGGAAGAATAAGGAGAAAGTTTAGAGCACATGCAAAGAGCGTTAGAAGTGGATAAAGGAGCAGTGGTGAGAGAGATGGAGAAGCAAAGGCTGTGCCAGTGTAAATATCTTCCTCTGTGTTTGAAACTGGTTGCCAGTCTTTCCTATTTTCTGATTTTCTTCCTCATTACTTCTTTGATACATTGGTTGTTTAGGAATGTGTTAATTTTGACATGTGTGAATTTTCTAGTCTTATTTCTATTATTGATTTTTAACTTCATCTCATGTGGCTGGACAAGAGAGTCCGGATATTTATCTCTTTAAATCTACTGAATTCTTTTTGTGTGTGTGGTGTAACATATGGCTCATCCTGGAGAATGTCCCATGAGTACTTGAGAAGAATGTGTATTCAGTTTTTGTATGGTGGAGTGTTCTGTGTATGTCCGTTAGATCTGGCCTATTGTGTTGTTAAATTCTGCTGTTCCCTGACTTATCTTCTGTCTGGTCATTGTATCTATTATTGAAAGTGAAGCATTGAAGACTCCCACTGTTAGGGTAGAACTGTCTATTTCACAGTCCGATTTTGTAAATTTTTATTTCTTATATTTTGAGGATCTGTATTTAGGTACATAAATGTTAATAAATTATTATTTCCAGGTCCAGCATGGTGGCTCACACCTGTAATCCTAGCACTCTGGGACACTGAGGCAGATGGATTGCCCGAGCTCACTGGTTTCACTTCGAAACCAGCCTGAGCAAGAGCGAGATCCCATCTCTAAAAATAATCAGGTGGTGTTATGGCCGGTGCCTATAGTCCCACCTACTCGGGAGGCTGAGGCAAGAGAATCGCTTGAGCCCAAGAGTTTGAGGCACCGAGCCACCTTTCTTGTAACCTTTTTGATTTAAAGTCTATTTTGTCTGATATTAGTATCAGAAACCGCCCAGCTTCTCTTTTGTTTCTTATTTGCGTAGAATATATTTTTCCTTTCGGCTTGGCGCCTGTAGCTCAGCAGCTAGGGTGCCAGCCACCTACACCAGAGTGGTAGATTCAAACCCAGCCCAGGCCTGCCAAACAACAATGACAACTACAACCAAAAAATAGCCGGGCACTGTGGCAGGCACCTGTTGTCTCAGCTACTTGAGAGGCTGAGGCAAGAGAATCGCTTAAGCCGAAGAAGAGTTGGAGGTTGCTGTGAGCTGTGACACCACGGCACTCTACCAAGGACAATATGGTGAGACTCCGTCTAAAAAAAAAAAAATATATATATATATATATATATATGTATATGTATATATATATATATTTCCTTTCATTTAGACATGAATAAAGCGTATAGTTAGATCATGGTGCTATGTTGGTTTGCTTTTTTGAGACAGAATCTCACTCTGCCCTGGGTAGAGTGTCATGGCATCTTAGCTCACAGCAACTTCTAACTCCTGGACTCAAGCCTCTGGAATAGCTGGGACTGTAGGTGACACAACATCCAGCTAGTTTTTCTATTTTCAGTAGAGATGGGGGGGTCTCACTCTTGCTCAGGCGATCCACCTGCCTCAGCCTCCCAGAGTGCTAGGATTACAGGTGTGAGCCACTGCACCCAGTCTTGGATAACATTTTAAAAATCTATTTTGCCAATAGCTGTCTTTTGATAGGAGAGTTTAGTCTTAGCCATTTTGTTATATGTTTTCTATATACCTTTTTCCCCCCTTATCTTTACATTACTGTGGTCTTTTTTTTTAGTTGATTCTTGGGTCATGAAACATTTTACCCCCTTCTCATTTCTTTTTGTACATTTGTATATTTCATAGTTATCTTCTTTTAGTTATATCCTAAAATCGGCAGGGCACAATGGCACACTCCTATAATCCTAGCTGTCTGAGAGGCCATGGTGAGAGAATCTCTTGAGATCCCAAGACCAGTGGAACAAGAGTGAGACCTTGTTTCTACTAAAAATAGAAAAACTGAGCATGGTGATACACGTCTGTAGTCCCAGCTACTCAGGAGGCTGAGGCAGGAACATTGCATGAGCCCAGGAGTTGGAGGTTGCAGTGAGCTCTGATGATGCCACTGCATTCTAGCCAGGGCAGAGTAAGACTCTGTCTTATAAAAAAAGACAGTCCTAAAACTTTAACACTCTAAGGCTGTGGTGGGTCATGCCTATAATTGTAGCACTCTGGGAGGCTGAGGAGGGTGGATTGTTTGAGTTCACAAGTTAGAGACCAGCCTGAGCAAAAGCAAGACCCCATCTCTACTAAAAGTAGAAAAACTGAGGCAAGAGGATCTCTTGATCGCTTGATCACTTGAGCCCGAGTTGGAGGCTGCTGTGAGCCACGGCACTCTACCCAGGGTGACAGCTTGATACTCTGTCTCAAAAAAAGAAACAACAAACTTTTAACACTCTAAATTGAATTTATCCAAATTTGGCTTCAGTAGCATGCAGTAACTTTCCTCCTATACAAGGCCAACCCCCTTTCAATTTTTTTTAAATTTTGAAACAGAGTCTCACTTTGTTGCCCTTGATAGAGTGCTACGGTGTCAGAGCTCACAGCAACCTCAAACTCTTGGGCTTAAGCCATTCTCTTGCTTCAACCTCCGATGTAGCTGGGACTACAGGTGCCTGCCACAATCCCTGGCTATTTTTAGAGATGAGATCTCTCTCTTGCTCAACCTGGTCTCAAAACTATGAGCTTGGGCAATCCACCCACCTCTGCCTCCCAGAGGGCTAGGATTATAGGCATGAGTCACCACACCTGGCCTCCCCCTTTCAATTTGGATGTTACACATTACATACTACATCATCATGTGGCCAAAAACATAGACAAATACTTGCTTATGTATTTGTCCTGTTTTTGTTTGTTTGTTTTTGATTTCAACATTTTAGTTTCTTTTGAGTATAAATCACTTTTTTCAAGCTAGGCAACAGAATCAGCCTAAGGCAATCTAGCCCTCAGTCTTTGGCAGAGTGACATCATAGTATAAGGTGGTAGCAGTAGGGTTATAAACTCTAAATAACAACCCTTATCTACATTTTTCGTTAGGAAATACCCAAAAGTCCAGTCTTAAACTATTGGCATGATATGCAGAACATCTTGATCTACGAAGGACATAATGACCCAAATCATATGCTGTTCAATCAATTGGTGATATAAGACTGAGCCGGCCAAGAACTGGTAAACAGAGTGTTTAGATTTAAAAAAATTGCTCTGCAGCTTAAAAAGTTCCTGGTTGCTATCAATAAGAAAATGAGTAACAATATTACAGATCCACCCACACTGATATTTGCTTTTACCAAGTCTTCCACTAGAACATGAAGATGGAGATAAGTGTAGGGAATAAGATATTGAGATATTTTAAAAATAAGTTACTTAGTAATAAGAAATTAGACATACTGCATTCCCTTCTTTTTTGAGACAGAGTCTCACTTTGTCGCCCTCAGTAGAGTGCCATGACGTCACAGCTCACAGCAACCTCCAACTCTTGGGCTTAAGCGATTCTCTTGCCTCAGCCTCCCAAGAAGCTGGGACTACAGGCGCCTGGCTTTTTTGTTGTTGCAGTTGTCATTGCCATTTTAGCTGGCCAGGGCTGGGTTGGAACCCGCCACCCTTGGTATGTGGGGCCAGTGCCCTACCCACTGAGCCATAGGTGCCCCCACGACATACTGCATTCTTTCATAGGGGAGGTTGAGGCAGGAGGATTTCTTGAGCTCAGGAGTTTTGAGATCAGCCCCAGCAATAGGAGGACCTTATCGCTACTAAAAGTAGAACAACTAGCCAGGCTTTGTGGCCAGAACCTGTCCCAGCTACTTGGGAGGCTGAAGCAAGGGAATAACAGAATGAGATTCTGTCTCAAAAAAATAAAAATAAAAAATAAATACATAGGCGGCGCCTGTGGCTCATCGAGTAGGGCGCTGGCCCCATATACTGAAGGTGGCGGGTTCAAACTTGGCCTCGGCCGAACTGCAAAACAGAAAAATAGCCAGGCATCGTGGCGGATGCCTATAGTCCCAGCTACTCGGGAGGCTGAGTCAAGAGAATCGCCCAAGCCCAGGAGTTGGAGGTTGCTGTGAGCTGTGTGACGCCTCAGCACTCTACCGAGGGCAATAAAGTGAGACTCTGTCTCTACAAAAAAAAAAAAAAAAAAAAAGAAGTAGAAGAAGCACTCAACTCTAAAGAGGATGGTGGCAGTCTTTCCAGGACAGAATAACCTCCCATTTTTCCCAATGAACATTGTATTGTTCCATGATAGACATCCCTGTGGAAAATCTTATCAGGAGCTTTTGCAAGTGCCAGGAGATGAAAAATAGAGCATGTTCTAATCAGCCGATTGTAAGCTCAGTTATCACTTTTGGGATGGACACACAGGTTCTGGCCTCTGGTTTGTTACACATTGCAAACTGCATAGTTCCTTAGGCCTTAGCCAAAGCTTCTGGTCAGGACCTCAATGCTGGGTAGTCCACTATGGCTTCTCTCCTCAGGGCTGAGGTGGGTGCTAGTCATCAAAGTCTGGACTGTCATTGTAGGAGTAACCCCGGCAGCCTTTGCATACATAGTAGGCAATGCGCAGGAGGAAAAATCCAAAATGCCAAAGATCGGGATGGGAATGGCTCAGCCTGCCTTGTCCCTTTTTGTAGATGTAGCTGGACAGCAGAAGGAGCTTATGATAATAAGAAAGGTATGAATCAAAAACAGTTCAGTGGCAAGTGCAATGGCCTTATAAGGAATCTTAGGAGGGCTTTTCTTCAACTGAAGGCCAACATAGCCATTTTTATGCTGGAGACACTTACGCCTTATTACTGGGGTTTCCAGTAGCCCAGTTGGTATAGGAAGGCATAACACACAGAAGCAGGCATAGTCCAGTCTTGGTTAGGGTCCAGACACTGTTCTAAATGCTTTATACATATTTAACTCAGAGAGTTGGGACAGTGTCCTGTGCACAGACAGAGTGCCCGTGGTTAGCAGTGGAGGTGACCAAGGCTCTGCATTTGTCTTTTAAATCACGTACAAAAGTCATCAGGTGTGGTGGCTCACCCCTGTAATCCTAGCACTCTGGGTGGCTGAGTCAGGTGGATTTCTTCAGTTCCAGAGTTCCAGAACAGCCTAAGGAAAGCAAGACCCTGTTGCTACTAAAAATAGAAAAAAACTAGCTGGGGGTGGTGCCTGTGGCTCAGTGAGTAGGGCGCTGGCCCCATATACCGAGGGTGGTGGGTTCGAACCCAGCCCCAGTCAAACTGCAACAAAAAAATAGCCGGGAGTTGTGGCGGGCGCCTGTAGTCCCAGCTACTTGGGAGGCTGAGACAAGAATATTGCCTAAATCCAAGAGCTGGAGGTTGCTGTGAGCTGTGATGGCACAGCACTCTACCGAGGGTGACAAACTGATACTCTGTTTCTAAAAAAGAAAGAAAGAAAGAAAAAGAAACAGAAAAAGAAAAAGAAAAAAACTAGCTGAGCATTGTGGCAGGCACCTGTAATGGGATTATAAAAAAAAAAATCATGGACAAAATAAGTTAAATTAGAAACCAAAAATTACAATAATACAGGCTTTTATCATTGCCTATGCATTTACCTTTACCATATATCTTAATTTATTCATATTGCTAACATATTCCCTGAATCTTTATTAATCTGGTAATGTCTTAATTCCTTCCTTGTCAGTATTTCCACTCCCTGTCCCCAGCAGCACTTTGAGGGTTATTTTTTATGTCTGTTTTCGAGCCAGAGTTTCACTATGTTGCCCTGAGTAGAGTGCAGTGGTGTCATAGCTCATAGCAACCTCAAACTCTTGGGCTCAAGTGATTCTCTTGCCTCAGCCTCTTGAATAGTTGTGTAGCTAGGACTATAGGTGCCTGCTAGTTTTAGACAAGGGATCTCACTCTTGCACAGGCTGGTCTCCAACTCCTGAGCTCAGGCAATCCACGCACCTTGGACTTCCAGAGTGCTAGGATTACAGGTGTAAACCACTGCCCACCCCTAGTACTTTGAATATATTAACTCACTGACTTCTTGGCTAACCTTAAGAGGTTTCTGATGAGAATTCTGATAGTCTTATCAAAGATCATTTACAGATGACAAGTTGCTTCTCTATTGCTTGTTTCAAGATTCTTTATTTTTGGCTTTATTTATTTATTTATTTTTTGAGACAGAGCCTCAAGCTGTCACCCTGGATAGAGTGCTGTGGCATCACACCTCACAGCAACCTCCAATTCCTGGGCTCAAGCGAGTCTCCTGCCTCCACCTCCCAAGTAGCTGGGACCACAGGCGCCCGCCACAATGCCCGGCCATTTTTTGGTTGCAGCCGTCATTGTTGTTTGGCGGGCCCGAGCTGGATTTGAACCCGCCAGCTCAGGTGTACGTGGCTGGAGTCTTAGCCCGTTGAGCCACAGGCGCCGAGCCTGTTTTTGGCTTTTGACAGTTTTATTATCATGTGTGTCATTGCTGGTCTGAGTTTATCCTACCTTGGGTTCACCAAGCGTCTTAGATTTGTCAATTCATATATTTGCTCACATTTGGAAAGTTTTCAGCCATTATTTCTGTACATGCTAATGCTATCTCTCCTCTTTCTCTCTCTTCTTGTGGTACTCTCACAGTATAATGTCGGTCTACTTACTGGTATCCCACAAGTCGCTTATGTTCCGTTTACTTTTCCCCAACCTTTTTCTTTCTTTGTTTTAATTTTTTTGTAGAGACAGAGTCTTACTTTATCGCCCTCGGTAGAGTGCTGTGGCGTCACAGCTCACAGCAACCTCCAACTCCTGGGCTTAGGCGATTCTCTTGCCTCAGCCTCCCGAGTACTGGGACTACAGGCGCCCGCCACAACGCCCGGAGACCTTTTTTTTTTCTATTCCTCAGACTTGATATTAATAATTTTAATTGCCCTATCTCTAAATTTGCTAAGTCTTTCTTTATGCCTGCTCAAATATGCTTTGAATTCTTCTAGTGAATTTTTTTTTTTTTTGAGACAGAGTCTCAGGCTGTCGCCCTGGGTGGAGTGCTGTGGCCTCACTGCTCACAGCAACCTCAAACTCTTGGGCTCAAGCAATCCTCTTGCCTCAGCCTCCCAAGTAGCTGGGACTATAGGCGCCCAACACAATGCCCAGCTATTTTTTCTTGCAGTTATCACTGATGTTTTAGTTGGCCAGTGCTGTCTTTGAACCCGTCACCCTCAGTATATGGGGCCAGCACCCTACCCACTGAGCCACAGGTGCCGCCGATGCTCTAGTGAATTTTTTTTTTTTTGCAGTTTTTGGCTGGGGCCGGGTTTGAACCCGCCACCTCCGGTATATGGAGCCGGTACATGAGCCACAGGTGCTGCCCTCTAGTGAATTTTTAATTTCAGCTCCACAATGTTTTGTTCCCTTTTATGTTCTCTCTTTGTTGATTCCATTTTGTTCATATATCATTTTCCTGACTCTGTCCATGTCTTCCTTTAGCTCCTTCAGTTGTTTAAAAGTCTTTATCTAGTAAGACTACCATCTAGTCTTCCTCAAGGTTGGGTTCTGCGTTTTTTCCCCTTCAACGGGCCACACTTTCCTGTTTCTTTGTATTCCTTGTAATTTTGTTATTGTTGAAAATTGGACATTTGAATCTTATAAATGGCAACTCTGGAAATAAGTTTCTCCTCCCCAGGATTTGCTTATTATTGCTATTGTTGAAGGGTGTTTATGTGACAGACATCAGCCTGAGATATAAACTATAGTTCTGGTCGGCTCAGAAGCTCATGCCTGTAATTTTAGCACTGGTAGGCCAAGGCATGTGGATAGCTTGAGCTCACAAGTTCAAGATCAGCCTGAGCAAAGTCGAGACCCCCATCTCTACTAAAAATAGAAAAACTGGGCGGCGCCTGTGGCTCAGCAAGTAGGGCACCGGCCCCATATACCAAAGATGGCGGGTTCAAACCCAGCCTCACCGATAGCCGGGCGTTGTGGTGGGTGCCTGTAGTCCCAGCTACTCGGGAGGCTGAGGCAAGAGAATCGCCTAAGTCCAAGAGCTGGAAGTTGCTGTGAGCTGTGATGCCACAGCACTCTACCGAGGGTGACAAAGTAATACTCTTGTTTCTAAAAAAAAGAAGAAAAATAGAAAAACTGAGGCAAGAGGATCTCTTGAGCCTACAAATTGGAGGTTGTTGTGAGCTATAATGCCATGGCACTCTACTCAGGGCAACAGCCTGAGACTGTCTCAAAAAAAAAAAAAAAAAAAACAACAAAAGCAGCACCCATAGTTCAGTGGGCAGGGCTCCAGCCACATACACCAAGTCTGGTGAGTTTGAACCTAGCCTGGGCCAGCTAAAACAACAATGACAACTGCAACAAAAAAATAGCCGGCGTTGTGGCAGGCGCCTGTAGTCCCAGTTACTTGGGAGGCTGAGGCAAGAGAATCTCTTGAGCCCAAGAGTTTGAGGTTGCTGTGAGCTATAACACCATAGCACTCTACCAAGGGTGACAGCTTGAGACTCTGTCTAAAAAAAATAAAAAGAAAAGAAAGAAACTACAGTTCTTCTCAGGTGTTTTCTGAGTGCATGTCTTTTTCTGGGCATGCACAGTGACTTTTTAAATTCTCCTCTCTATATAGTTGCCTTTTTTTTTTTTTTTCAGTTTTTGGCTAGGGCTGGGTTTGAACCTGCCACCTCCGGCATATGGGGCCGGCGCCGTACTCCTTTGAGCCACAGGCGCCTCCCTATATAGTTGCCTTTGACTTTCCTCGTCCTTAAACATTTGGCTCTTGAAAGGGAAAAAAGGAAAAAGTGAAGGGAAAATTCCCTGGAAGCCACTTCATCCAGTGGGGATTGCAAAAATGGCAGGTATTTTTTTTTTGTCTATACCTGCTATCTAAAGCAGAAACCCACAATTAGAACACAGATCCCAATTATTTGTATCAACACATTAATCTGAAATTTAAAACAAACAAACAAAAAAACACAGAACCCTCATAACTGGCAGACAATGTCCTTATTTCTCACCCTAGCTCCTCAAGCTATTTTAGGAATGCCAGTATGACTGTCTGCCCGTGCTGCTGGGGGATGAGTGATGAGTAGCTGCCCTATGTGAAAGGCTGAATTAGACTGAAATTGCCCATATTTTCCAGGCTTTCCCCTGAAAGCTATACTCCTTTGAACAGACTCCAGAATTCTAAAATCGGTTCACCAGAGTCTGCCAATACAGTTGCTGTCTAGGCAAAGAAATGGATTCCTGGTCCTTCCTACTCAGCCATCTTTCTTCCTTCATTCCATCAATCCTTTACTTGTTTTTGTTGTTGTTGTTGTTGTTGTTTAGAGACAGAGTCTCACTTTCTCACTCTTGGTAGAGTGCGGTGGCATCACAGCTCACAGCAACCTCCAGCTCTTGGACTTAAATGACTCTCTTGCTTCAGCCTCCCAAGGAGATGGAACTACAGGTGCTCACCACAACGCCCGGCTATTTTTTGTTGTTGTTGCAGTTTGGCTGGGGCTAGGTTCAAACCCCCCACCCTTGGTATATGAGGCCGGCACCCTACTCACTGAGCCACAGCTGCCGTCCATTATTATTTTTTGTTTGTTTGTTTGTTTTTTGATACAGAGTCTCACTTTATTGCCCTTGGAAGAGTGCTGTGGCGTCCCAGCTCACAGTAACCTCCAACTCCTGGGCTTAGGAAATTCTCTTGCCTCAGCCTCCCGAGTAGCTGGGACTACAGGCACCTGCCACAACGTTTGGCTATTTTTTGTTGTAGTTTGACCGGGGCTGAGTTCGAACTTGCCACCTCGGTATGTGGGGCTGGAGCCCTACCCACGGAGCCACAGGCGCCGCCCTGTTTTTTTTTTTTTTTATTGGATGCCAGACATCGTGAATTTTATCTTGTTGGGTGATGGATATTAAGTTATTTGGAAATACAGTAGAAACTCCATAGTTGACCACCTCCCTACACTGACCACCTCCTTAAATTGACCTAATTTTCATAGGCAGGACATACACCACATGAACAGGACAGTAGGCCTAGTTCCTTGTGTTGACCAGTTTATTACAGTCCTTTGGGGGTCCACGTACAGTTCTATTGTAATTTGATCCTTTTGAATCTTCCTTTTGATCATCACTAAGTATGACCATAGCAGCTTTTACTCTAGGGCTAATTTTACTTCACTACTGAGACAAAAACCTTTTTGAGTATTCTACCAGATGTCCCACTAATTAAGAAGTTTTTCACTGTGGTTGTTAGGAAAAGAAATGATTGCCTCTCCTTGTTTGAACTCTGGAAATTGTTCCTATTAATCCTTCTAGGTGGCTGCCATTTAGTTGTTCTGGGTGAGAGGACAACTCTTGTCCCTGTTACTCCATCTGGGATGGAACCTTAACTTGAATTATTTTTTTAAATTAAAAAAAATTGTCATAAACATAAAAACTGGTAACTGAAAAGCTCAATGAATTATCAAACAGTACCACAGAGGCCAGGCACAGTGGCTCATGCTTGTAATCCTAGCTTAAGCTCAGGAGTTCAAGGCCAGCCTGAAGAAGAGAACCTGCCTCTACTAAAAAATAGAAAAATTAGGCAGGCATTGTGGCTATCTCATAGGTTTTTGCTTTGTAGTTACTATGAGGCTTACATAACACATCTTCTAGGTAAAATAGGCCTATATTATGCTGATAAAAACCAACTCTGATTGCATAAAAAGAAACTCTACACTTTTGTTCCCCATCCTCCCCATATTTATGTTTTGTGTGCGTATCCCTTATAAATTATTGCACCTATTATTATTGTTAATAGTTTTGGCTTTTAATCTTTATACTAAAGATATAAATGATTTATATACCATCACTACAGTATTAGAGTATTCTAAATTGGACTTCTTACTTTTGCAATTGAGTTTTATAGTTTCATATGTTTTTATATTGCTAATTAACATCCTTTCTCTCAGTTTAAAGAGCTTCCTTTAGCACTTATTACGTATTTATTTTTAGAGGTGGGGGGGCTCAGCACCTGTGGCTCAACGGGCTAAGGCTCCAGCCACGTACACCTGAGCTGGCGGGTTTGAATCCAGCCCCGGGCCCACCAAACAACAATGATGGCTGCAACCAAAAAATGGCCGGGCATTGTGGCGGGTGCCCATAGTCCCAGCTACTTGGGAGGCAGAGGCAAGAGACTCGCTTGAGCCCAGGAATTGGAGGTTGCTGTGAGCTGTGATGCCACAGCACTCTATCCAAGGTGACAACTTGAGGCTCTGTCTCTAAAAAAATAAATAAATAAATAAAAAATAGAGGTGGGGGGTCCCACTATGTTGCCTAAGCTGGACTTGAACTCCTAGGCTCAATAGATCCTTCTGCCTCAGCTCTTGTACTCAGCTGGGATTACAGGTGTACACTGTCATGCTAGGTTCTCTTTGGTATTTATTATAAGGCAAGTCTAGTGGGGATAAACTCTTTTGGCTTTTATTTGTAAGGGAGAAATTTTTATTTCTTCACTTTTTGAAGAACAGTTTTGCCGAGTAAGTTATTATTTATTTATTCATTTATTTATTTTTGAGACAGAGTCTCACTCCATTGCCCTGGGTAGAATGCCATGACATCATCATACCTCATTGCAACCTCAAACTCTTGAGCTCAAGTGATCCTCTTGCCTCAGTAGTAGCTGGAACTATAACCATGTACCTTTGCCCAGCTAATTTTTCTACTTTCAGTAGAGATCAGGTCTCAGTCTTGCTCAGGCTTGTCTTGAACTCCTGAGTTTAAGCAATCCACACACCTTGGCCTCCCAGAGTGCTAGGATTACTGGTGTGAGCCACTATCCCCAGCTTTTTTTTTTTTTTTTGACAGAGTTTCACTCTGTTTTCCAGGTTAGAATACAGTGGCATGATCGTAACTCAATAGAACCTCAAACTCCTGGGCTCAAGTGATACTTCTGCCTTAGTTTTTTGAGTAGCTGGGACTACAGCCATGTGCTACCATGCACAGCTAATTTTTTCTATTTCTATTTTTTATTTTTATATTTTTGACGCAGAGTCTTGCTTTGTGGTCTAAGGTAGAGGGCTTTGTTGTCATAGCTCACAGCAACCTCATTCTCTTAGACACAAGCAATCCTCTTGCCTGAGCCTACCAAGTATATGGGACTACAGGAGCCAGCCACAATGCCCAGCTATTTTTAGAAACAGGGTCTCACTGTGGCTCAGGCTGGTCTCGAACTCTCTCTTGACCTCAAATGATTATCCCACCTCAGCCTCTCAGAGTGCTAGGATTATAAGCATGAGCCACCACACGCAGCTGAAGTAAGTACTCTTGGTTGGCAGGTTTTTTTTTTTTTTAAGACAGAGCCTCAAGCTGTCGCCCTGGGTAGACTGCTGTGGTGTTACAGCTCACAGCAACCTCCAACTTGCGGGCTCAAGAGAGTCTCCTGTCTCCGCCTCCCAAGTAGCTGGGACTACAGGTGCCCGCCACAATGCCTGGCTATTTTTTGGTTGCAGCCATTATTGCTGTTTTGGCAGGCTTGGGCTGCATTTGAACCCGCCAACTTAGGTGTATGTGGCTGGCACCTTAGCCACTTTAGCCACAGGAGCCGAGCTGGTTGGCAGGGTTTTTTTGAGACAGAGTCTCAAGCTGTCATCCTGGATAGAGTGCTACGGCATCACAGCTCACAGTAACCTCCAATTCCTGGGCTCAAGTGAGTCTCTTGCCTCCGCCTCCCAAGCAGCTGGGACTATAGGCGTCCACCACAACGCCCGGCCATTTTTTGGTTGCAGCCGTCATTGTTGTTTGGCGGGCCCAGGCTGGATTCGAACCCGCCAGCTCAGGTGTATGTGGCTGGCGCCTTAGCCCATTGAGCCACAGGCGCCGAGCCGAGACAGAGTCTCACTATGTAGTCCTTGGTAGAGTGCTATAGCATCACAGCTCACAGCAACCTCAAACTCTTGGGCTTAAGCGATTCTCTTGCTTTGGCTTCCCAAGTAGCTGGGATTATAGGCGCCGGCCACGACACCCTGCTTTTTGTTGTTGTTGTTGTTGTTGTAGTTGCCATTGTTTGGCAGGCTCGGTTCCAACCCACCAGCCCTGGTGTATGTGGCTGGCGCTCTAGCTGCTGAGCTTATAGGCACTGAGCTGGGTTTTTTGGTTTGTTTACCATCCCGGTCTCTCCTGGTCTATAACACTTCTGCTTAGAAATCCACTGATATCCTTATTGAATTTCTCTTATGTGTAATATGCTCCTTTTCTTTTTTTAAATTATTATTATTAT